>VWZU01017691.1:162521-186963 GCA_013397095.1 Sterrhoptilus dennistouni
AGACTCTCTGTTTTCAAACGCTGCGGCGGACGCTTGTGCGCGGAAGAACAGAAGAGTTGATATATCCCAAAATTACTCTGTCTGAAGCAATGACAAGGCAGCGCCTCTGGAGTGGGGTTTATTGTCTTGCCCGTTTGACACGTGCCAAAAGAGATTACATACACTGTGAGACGGCGCTGCTGCTGCTGGGGGAGCATCCCTGCAGTACAGCCCTGCAGCCCTGCCCGCATAGTGCTGCTCCTCTTCCGTAGACATCCTTGCAACAGCAGCAGAATTGTAATCTGGATAACATTCCCATATTCTTATTGCACATTTAATTCTCAGCTGTTCCAATGAGTCTTAGTGTGGTTTTTCTAAAAATTTTCTTCATCGAGTGTTCTTATCAGAGGGATACATCATCATCAGCAGACTCATCGCCTTCAGAGTCACCATCTCCAGGGTCATCATCTCCGGGCTCTGCGTCCAAAATCACTGCCACCTCTGAAAATTTAACTCCTTTCAGTTCTTTCTCCGGGGCAGGCAGTGTGGGATGAGGTGTTAAGGAAACAGCTGGCTCCTGGTTTGTGTCTGTCGGGAAGGAATCCTGCAAAAAAAGCGTAAGGCAGGTGAGGCAGAAAGCTACAAATGGTTGAGTGTGGGGAAATTATAAACAGTAGAAATCATAAAGTTGTGAGCCCTTTACTGTTCACGTTCCATAAAGACAGAAGAGAGTCATCACTTTGGGAGGAAAGTCCTGCTCCTTCTTCTCGGCAGGGACAAACACCCCCTCCTCTAAGTTTTTTTTTTTAAATAGAATTGTAGATTGGTTTGGGGTGGAAGGAACTGTAAGAGACTGTCCAGCCCCAACCTCCCCTGCTGTGGGTAGGGACACCTTGCACTAGGCCAGGTTGCTCCAAGCCTCATCCAGCCTGGCCTTGAACACTTCCAGGGATTATTCACAAGATTCAAGATTTTTTTTGTGTGTGTGTGTTTTTTTGGTGGCTTGTTTGTTTGTTTTTAGTTCCATCAGTTTTGTTTTGTGATAGTTCCTTCATTTATCTGATGAATAACAATAAAATATCTTTCAGTCCACGCTGTGCAATCAAAAAGCTGGTTACCTGTTTTGTTGTGAATCCCACAGTGGGCTGGACCTCCACGTTTCTACTTTCAGCAGCTTTTTCAGGTGCTCCATTTTGCTCACTTTCACCCTTGTAATCCAGCAGCACTGTCTCCAGGTAATTGTCTTTTTCAGGGGCTTGGATTTCATCTTTTTCAGCATCATCTCCAGTGCCTTCCAGGTTGTCAAATGACATCATCTCAGTTCTCCTAAGAGAGTTCAGAGAATTCATAGCACTTTGAGCAGGGAAAAAAATCTCAGCCTCTCTACAGCCAAGAGCAGCATGTACCTGATCTCAAAATCAGTGGGATTTTACCCAGGGGAATTGAGTAGCTTCTTGTCTCCTGAAGGGTCTTTTCTGAATTAGGATTAACAATTTGCTAAAGAGTAAGTAGGAATTTGCCTTTGATACAAGATTAAAAGGTATTAACTCCTTCAAGTGTAGAGATTTTTAACTTACCATTTTAAAGGTCCTTAGAACAGCCTTATAGTGGGAGATCCAAGGGAAATCCTATGGTACCAGAATAAACTAGAACCACAGTTTTTGTATGCAATTTTTTGTAGATTTGTGATTGCAGCAGTCTACTTACCCATTATTCATGTGCTCTAGTGGCTCTAAGCTTTTCAGACTTCCATTTTTGTCAACTGCCCACGGGTTATCAATGCCCTCCATAATTTCAACTTTCTTAATCAAATGCTCTTTCCCATACTTTCTGAAAATAACACATTAAAAAAAAATCTTTTTGAAGATTGGCTTTACAGTTGTTTTAGAAACAGAAGATGAATTATTTGTGTAATAAGTTTAACACACAACATTTATTTTCATTGTATTTCTGGGGATTAGTTTGGAGTATTTCCTATTTTTCCATAATGGTAGCAGTGTAAATGTTTGCTTCCCTTCTGGAAATTATTTCTTTTCCTTTACCACGTGGCCCTTCTGCCACTGCAGTTAAGCAGCAAAACCTCCCTTGATATCATCACTTATGGGGTTGGAAGAGACCTTCCCAGTTAAAATTTCTGCTGCCCACATTTCTCTGTTTTAAAAGCATTTGTTTCTGCTTTTGCTGCGTGACAAACACAAGAAGAAACAACTCCCCGTTGCGTGTGGTGCACCCAACATAACAAATCTTGAGCAACGCTCCCCACAAATGGCAGCAATTTATCAGACAGACGTTGTTCGAGTTGACCCTTCATTAAACCCGTCAGTTGTAAATCTAAACCACATGGCCAAGGCCAGGCGCCTGTACCTTTTCCTTCTCAGATCCAGCAGAACATAGGCCAGGAAGGCGATGCAGGTGGCAGCCAGCAGCACCCCAAGTACGATGGTGGCCACGAGCTCCAGGGACAGCGGAGCGGCCGCAGCCTCCTCGACATCAGCACTGACGGACGCCGAGAACACCTTCTCCAGCTCCTGCTCTATGGCACCCCTCTGCTCACGCAGCTTTCTGGGGATAGAACAGGAAAATGTGCCTGATTTACCTTCACTTTGGCTGCAGGAGTAGTGAAGAAAATACAGACTATTCCTCCCTGGTCTGCCAAGACTTCTTCTGAGGATTCAGACTTGTCGTGTCATTCATTCAGGAAAACTCTGTGTTCCAGCAACCAGCCCTGGTGCCCATGACCTAAAACTAAAATGCTGCAGAGCTTGGACAGTCCAACTAGATCCACATCACTGACAGGTTACCAAAGCAATGTAAAATATGCCTAAAGGGTGAGGTTTTAATCCACATTCTACCACTCTGAGATCAATATCTATTTTATTTTAATTATATTCTTTCTCCTTCAGCTTTTTTTTTTTTCTTAAGCTGACTTTTAAATCTGTTTTGCACAATGAAACAGCCTTACTCACGTTTTTTGGCAAACTCTGAAAATTAGCTTTCAGTAAATAGTGAATCAGCTTTCTGAATTCTAAAAAAATCCTATCTGCATCAGCTCTGGTCCCCAGAAGTCAGGCTGTGCCATACAGACCTTTTTACATCTTCTGCAGGTACTTCCTGGTGGGCCTCATCAAAAGCAATGATCCATACTTCGGTTTCATCAGTGCTGCTCTTTGCTTTTCTTTCAAACTCCTTGGAATAAATATTAACCAAGTATACATTCCATCCAAGTTTATCTTCCAGGACCCTGACATCGTATGAAGAAAAACATTTTTAATTAACTGGGCAATGGTGGATTCTTTTATTCTGGAAATTAAATGAAGTAGTCTTTAATACAACACTTGGCAGATACTAATTGATACTGATAAAAATACCGTGGCAGGTATTTTAATCTAAGCATGTAAAAATGCAGGATTATAATCGGCAAAGAAATTAAGTTATTTGTCCAAAATTGCTTAGTGATTGAGTAGCAGAGGAAAAAATATTTGTAGATTACTATATACAGTAGAGGTGGAGAGGAAAGAAATTTAGTCTCATAATCCTCATTGTTTTTTCCTCTTTTTCCAGAGATTTTGTGCTGGATTGGACCAGTGGTCCAATTAATCCATCATTCTGTGAATTCACTCAAACTGTTCTGAGCTATGTCAAATTGAAGGCCTGGCTTTTCCTGGGCACTGGCTGTATCAGCTCCCTGTAGGCTGTCAGACCCCTGTCCCAAAGGGACTTGGAATTTATCATTAGATATTATACCAGAATAAGCTTCACAGTTTCAAAAATACCTTTGCATTTCAGCACTGTTTCTTTCCACAACATTGATCTTCTGATTAAGCACCAGTGTCACAATGTTGCTACTGGAACTGGAATCAACAGTTACCTAATACAGAATCACAGATAAGATTTTCTAAAGCATTTGTACCTCTCATAGATTGATCAAAAAAACCCCTCAACCCACTAAACCCCTCTGATATAAAATCAAAGTCCTCCAAAAATCAGGTTTTGTGCCAGCATATTTTTATATATCAATAAAAATGGCAACCTCTTAATTCTAGTATGTAAATATTCATGTATCTGACAGCCCTATTAACAGTGTATAATAACTTTTTGGTTTTGCCATTACCAAACTTTGCCCTTCTTATTCACAGTTTTGACATGGAAGTAAATCAGGATTTTACATAAAAATCTTCCTTACATTGACTGTTGTCCGGGCTGTGAGTCTTCTTGTGCCTTGATCTGCAGCTTGGACTTCCAGATTAAATGTTCCAGCCTTTCCTGCTACAGATACTGTAAAAATCTGCCCTGTGTGTTCATTGATGTCGAATTCATTAGTTTGACCTCCCACTAAGCTGTACAGCAGAAGTCCATTGTCTCCTGAGTCTGGATCTGTGGCCTGGGTTTGAAAAAAGGTGATTTGTGACACTCAGCCTGGGCTGCACATTGCTCTTCAATCAGTAAACTCAGCTCTCCAGAGCAGATTTAAGGCTCCTTTAGTACAGTGGAAGAAACCCAGCTCTATCACAGGATTTCTGTCCTTGTGAAGAGCACAAGAAATACTCTACCTGGACTGTGATGACGGGGTATTTGTAGGGCACAGAGTTGGGAATGCGGGCAGAGTAGGAACTGCTGGAGAACACGGGCTCTTCGTTCACGTCCTGCACTGAGATTGTCAGCATGGCCACGTTCTCAGCAAACAGGCCTGGGAAAAACACAAGTGAACCACCTTGGCCACCAGCTTTTCACCTTTCACATCAAACTTTACAAGTTAAAGAGAACCACAACTCCTGTGTGGATTGCAAATACAAAACATGTGTCCATTGCTCCCCTGAAATGTCCTTCAAGGCAGGAAGTTACCTGAACGCTGGACTTCTGCAGCAGAGGAGACTTTTTCTGTTGCTTGAATTAAAATCACATACTGAGAAACTTCCTCATAGTCCAAATTAACTGCTGTTCTCAGCTCACCACTTTCAGGATCCAGTCTAAAGTGACCTGAAAGGACAAACACGCACTTTTTGCTGTGACAGCTGCCACGTCACTTGTACCCCTCTCCTATCTCTCGTGTCTTGGTTGCGCTTGGGATGTTCCCGTGGCTTCTCTGCTCTGAACAATGTGAAATTCAACACTTCCACTGGCCAAGCAGCAAAGGCATCATCACAGCTGGGTTCCTACCCGACACCAAACAGCTCTTAACTGTGTAAAGGAACAGTAAATGTGAAAAAGAATTTCACATGATTTCACAAATAAGGAGAATTGCAGCTCCTTCTTGCACAGCTCCATTTTTTTATGCATTTCCAAGTTTTCTCTCAGTTTCTATGTACTTCCTTTGCTGTGGGCCGAATGGTGCCTGGGCAAAGAGGGCAGACGCCTTAACATAAATGCAAGGAAATGATGGACTAAAAATGATTGGCAGGGAGGAAGCTGCTTGTTAACAACACTTTCTATTTTGGCTCCTCCTGGTCTCTAAATTATCCTAGTTTAAGATTAAAAGAAGCCATTTCTTAGCAAGTTACCACCCTTTCTAGATCAGCAAAGTCAATGCTGAAAAGCCCTGAAAAAAAATTCTCTGTGTATTCCTTTCTTTAAAAACAGTTTTATCCATGCTCTCCATCTCCTCATTTATGCACAGCAGCCATGCAAAAGACAAGTTATTATGTTTTCCTGGCTATTTTAACTCATAAGGGTAACAGTACTCACCTCTTTCATTGCCAGATACAACAGTGTAATCAATTGGTTTTCCTGATGTTTCAGCCACAGCAAAATCATAAATTAAATAATCCACTCCAGTGTTTTCTGAAACAGAAAGGCTAATGCAGGAAATAAATGATAAATCATAATGTTAAATTTGCCAACAGTGGTTTCCCAGGCAGGCTTTGAATTTTAATTCTTTGAAAGAGAGTTCTCTGTGGAAAATCTTGTCCCCTCCCCCTAGTTGTTTGGCCAGATCTGCCCAACTGTCAGAGTGCAGTGAAAACCCTGGTTTTCCAGCCAGATTTTGGGTCATCCTTGAGTAAAACCTAAGGAAAAAAGTTTTATAGTGTTCAAGAGAAAAGGCACAAAGAGTCTGACTTATAAAAGCTGCAAAGTAGAGAAATAAAAGGCAGTGCCTCAACTCACATTCACAGAACCCCAAGTATAGCAGAATTTCCTGTATTTTGCTTTAAAAAAACCCCTGAAAACTGATGTCCTTTCTTCTGCCTGGAAAAACGACCTTCAACTTTGCTATGCTTTGCACTACCTGGTGAACACATCCCAGTTATTTAACTCAACCTGAAAGCCTCACCTGATCTCACTTGTGTTGAAGCGAGGAACAAACGGGCGGTTGTCAAACACACTCAGGGTAACCACAGCAGTGCCATTTAAAGGAGGAGAACCTTTGTCCTTTGCCATCACTGTTAAATGAATCTCTCCAGATCTAGAGAGGTTTCCAGTTGTGATTATCTTCCCCTCACTCAAATCCTCTATCAGGAAGAAGGGGCTCACGGTGGGATCCGGGAGGATGTAATACTCAATGAGGCCATTTTGCCCCTGCCATGAAAGGAACAGAATTTAATGGAACTGGGGGTATGTTTGGAAGAGTAGGATAAACACTGAAACAAGAGATCCAAAAAATATCTAAATGTCTCTAGTGAAATAATTTTGAAAATAGTGGTTTTTTGAAGAATGAAGGCCACGGTAGGATGTGTACAAATTAAAAAATAAAAAATAAACAAACAAAAAAAAACCACCACAAAGCAGAAGAAAGTACACAATACATTGGTCATTTACACAGTAAAAACGTGGCAAAAATTCTCTAATGAAAATAAGTTGGATGTGTAGAGAGGGACAGTCAGAGTAGTGAGGGTGGCACAGGGAGGACAAATGCCACTCTGCACACCTGAAGGAGGAGTTTCATTGGGATCTCAATGCAGATCTCCCACAGTTCAGCAATTTTCAAAGGCAATTCCACTTTTTTGTACAAAGTCACTGAAAAGGCTGATTAAGAAAGGTCTGTTAGATGATTTGCAGCAATGTACCACAGCTGCAGCTATTCCAACCAAAATTATGCATGAAGAAATAGGAAGGCACCTGCTACACCTATTTTGTTGTCACTTGGAGATGTTTCATCTTGTAAATGATATAATTACTAGTGATGTTGTCATGGTGATGTGGTTGATTACTGGATATCCCTGCCAGTGCCTGGATACTATGTGATGGGTGGAGTACAGATATATCAAACAAAATTACATTTAAAAATGGGGGCAGAGAGAATCAGCTGGGCTGCCACACTTCAGAGGAGTTTGGCAAGCAGATATATCCTTGCTCAAATCAGCCTAAGATGCTTAGTTTTTACAGATACTTCTGTCTCAAAAGTTCAAATAACTTCAGAGACACTAAATTGCTTCAGTCCTTGTAAACTTCTGAAGGACTGGTGCATGCAGCTCTGTGTAGTAAAGGGAGGAATTAAAGGAAATACAGCTGAGGAAACATGCCCAGAGCCAGGGAGTACATCGGTGTCAAGGCAGAGCCAGCAAAACTCCTAATTTCCAATTCCCTGAGCTGGTAGTTAGGCAGGATTCACCTCCTGCTATGTTTGGTGCAGCATGGCAGGAGGAGGGAGCAGGAGGATGGAGCAGGATGAGCTCATGCTGCAGCCCAGAGCAGGGTCAGGGTCACAGGAGGAATCACCTGGTCGCGGTCGGTGGCGCTCACGGTGAGGACAGGAGCACCCACGGGGTTCACCATGTTTATGGAAGCAGAGTAGGAGCTCTGGGCAAACACTGGGGCATTATCATTCACATCAGTCACTGCAACACTCACATGGGTGGCTGCCTAGAAAACAAAATGGTGCCATGCATTTTAGAGTGTTTAGAAACTCTTATTTAGCATTGTTTTTTCCTGACTTGCACATGCAACAGAAATTATAAATCAGGCTTCAAAAACGCTGCAGTAAAATATTCTTTGGGTTTAATTGTGTCAACTCAGCTTCAGAGATCTCTACAGGATTTCAACAGGAGAGGCAGGAATTCAATGTTGCAGTAGGATTCTTCTTGAGAGGTGTCTGAATGAGTAAGAACAGGATGTGTTTAGGAGACCTCCACCATGCAGTTAAGGAAACCACACATGTTCTGATCCTGTTAAAGAAGTGTCTCGTATTTTTTCAAATGAAAGAAATACAGCAGAACCAGAACAATTCTGCTGAAAATACTTCTCCCACAAAAAATGATCACATCACTTATAGTTCTAACAGCAGCACACAAACTCCAGTTCCCCAGCACAGGTCAGTCAGCAAACAATTCAGAGTCAAAGCCTACCATGCATAATTTTGAATTATTTCACATAATTAAAGTATACTACTACTCAATGTGCTTAAAAGCTGTTGAAGTCTGACTCTAAACATGATGAGGTGACTAATTTATTCTACACAATAAATGGCTGGGATAGATCTCCCTCCCAGTAGTTCAAAATCCACTCTGAAGGGTCGCTGTTCATTACAGTAATGGTCACTTACCTGGTAGAAAGGGACAGATTTATTGTTGACTGCAGTCACTGTAAGGTTGTATTTATTTGTGGTTTCATAGTCTGGAGAGTTCCTTATCTTAATGATGCCCTGTATTTCATCTATTTCAAATATATTTTCTCCATCTCCTGAGACAGATTTAAACAAGCATCATCAATTAATACATCTTAGCTGCACATAATTAACTACAATCCTAAATTATATGTTAACTTGTGTCCCAAATGCTTCCAAACAATTTTTTAAGTAATGTATGGATAATGTAGAAGAAGAGCAGAAGTATTTTGAGTGGATGGGCATCTGAAACATGAGCCAAGATTTGAAAAGTTTATGAGCATAAATTAGTAACATTCCAAACCAGGTGAAAGTGAATGGCTTTGGTGGAAAGAGGTTAGGAAATAACAGGGATAATACTAATTATGCTCATAATTGTACAGACAGCAAAGTACCAGTGCAGTGACAGAATTCCTTGTTACCTGTGAGGTTATACAGAACGAAGGCATTGTCTCCTGTGTCTCTGTCTGATGCTGTGATTTTTCCAACTGTGAATCCCACAGGCACATTTTCATGGACACTGAAGTTAGGCACTGGATCAAACACAGGTGGCCAGTCATTAACATCAGTGATCTTTATCACAACTGTGCAGTAACCCCTCTTCTTCTCAGGGATTCCATCATCTTCAGCATACACCACAACCTGTAAGTTACACAGTTATTGGTAATGGGAAGCCATACAAAGAGGTTCTTGCATAAGGATTAAAAAAATCTTGGTGTATTTTAAACTTTGAAATGTTCTTAGAACTGTAAAATCCATTTCTAAATTCACCTCAAAACGATTCTTGAAAACTGAAGGAGTGTTTGGGTGAATCTGTGTAGAACCAACAAATTCACCAGTATTTTTACTTGAAGCAAACTAAGACCATAAAAAATATCCAGCAATGGCAACAACAAAAAGAAGATTAACTGGGAATCATATCTGCAAGATCTCAGTCCAGCACTGGTTCAAGCAACAGCCAGTGCTGAAGACATGGGCTGTCACTGTGAAATTAGTTTTTCATGTGCTGAAGTGTTGGCAGGGCAGATGAACAATGAGCTGTGCTTGAATTTCATTATAGTCAAAAGGCACTGGCTTGTTTTTATAACATCTCACACCTTGAGATGCTCCTACTCTAAACCAGTGCAGAAAATACTCAAGCATTATCAAGCTAAACAAAAGCACAAGTGTCACCTTTTTTCCAAGAGAAAGATAAAGAGTTCTGAATAAAAAATATGTAAAAAAAAATCTAAAGCAAACCTGATACTCTGTGGGTTCCTCTTCATAATCAAAGGGGGCTGTGGAATAAAGGATTCCAGTTGTTTCGTTTATCTTGAATTTCAGTCCTTGTCCATTGAGAATGCTGTATGTCAGGAGGCCATTTCTACCTGTGTCATTGTCCTGAGCTTTCAGCTGCACAATCTGAGTGGCAGGGGAATTCTGTGGAGGAGGAAAGATTGAGCCTCTCAGAGACTGCTTTGCTGCAATTGCTTGAATTATTTGAGAGTAACGGATACTGCATCCACTTATGGTAGTATAGACTTTAAAATCAAAATTATACAACTTGTTCAGCACAGTAAGAGTCTCTTCCTTTCTGTAATTTACAGAAAATAACTGCTTTCCTCCCCCCATGTCTCTGCCCATGGCTGCAATTTTCAGGGAGAAAAATGATTTCAAACAGCCCAAATGTTAACCTCAAGCATCTGACTTGCATTTATTTCTGTTTAACAACCTCTCTTCTTATGAAACTCAATAGGTGTTCTCAACTCCAAAGTCATGTTTCTTTCTGAACACTATTTGGCTAATAGTTATCAAAATAAATTATCTAATTCTTCCTTTTTAACTGTGTTATTTGCACCAAAATTGACAGTAGAGATCAGCATTTCACTTGCAGGGCTATTTGAGACCTCATGAAGTTATTTGATCCAACAGGGCATCCAGCAATCCCCACTGTGTAAATATTTCACGTGGAAAGCAATTTTTTAAGGTTGGGAAACGTGATTCTAGTTCTTCTCCAATTAACTGACTGGGAACGTTAAAATTAGGTGTAATGAGTAAAACTATATTTAACTCAGTGGTAGAAATGGAGTAGATTTGAAATCAGTTGTGGCTGCTAAAGACAATACATGTGCATCGGCTGGGGATCTCAAAGGCAAGGCATGTGCTCTATAAAATATTTACATGATCAATGTGCTTATTTTTTTAAAAAATAGCAACCAGCAGATTAAAGTGTGAAAAGCTTTGCTTGAAAATTGAGAGGAATATGTTGAGCAAGGTGCTTTTGCATATTTAAATGCTGTGGCTTCTTCTGTAGAGAACCACAATGGCTGAAAATCTGACTGAAATCTGGCTTGTTCTCTGCTGCTGATCACTTGTGCCAACAAAATCACAACAGATTGTACATGAACAAGAGAAGAAATATTGCTAAATTAGAGACTTTGCCCTGTTACTTCCCTGTGTGAAGCTCCCTTACAAAAGGCTGAGTGAGAGCCTATGAGGTGCCCAGTACATCCAATAGATTTTGAATGCACCTGAATATTCTCTATGTAAAATATTCAAAATGGAGTGGTAGTTCTTCCTTCATGGAGCCCCTTATTAGAAAGAATTCACTTTTCCTTCAATAAGTCCACACTTCTGGATCATTCTTGTTGTGTATTGGGATTTCCAGCTTGAAATAAACCTCACATCATCATACAGTAGGACGGAACAGCAAGTCTGCCCAGTTCCAGAAGATTTACTTGTATATTCAACAAAATACTATTTTTGTTATTATTATTTTGAAGATTTAATTTTGTGATTCAGTTTGGGTGACATTTTCTTACCTCTGGCAACCTCTCCTCTAGTAGAGAGGATGGGAAAACGGGCGGGAAATAATTTTCATCCATAACTTCCACTGTCACTCCAACTTCATTAAATATGGCAGCATTAGATGAATCTGTTGCTCGTACCTTGAAATTTACTGGAAAATCTTCCAGTTCTAGATTCTTACTTGTTCTGACAATACCATTGGATGGATGAATAATGAAATATCCTGGTTAAAAAAAAAAATCAACAGGAAATTATTCTAGTTAGGATTTCATTAGTTGAAACTGGACATACGAATCTTCCAGTGAAAATTACACATTATTTATGTGAATATTTTATGTTACAGTATTTTTCAAAGAACAAAATTAAATTCAATGTTTTTACAAGGTTGACAAGAATGTCAGATATATCCAGGGTTGCAATTAACAAAAAAGAAATAATTCAGAAGCTCAGACGGGAACCAAAAGGGAGAAAATTCAATCCACCACTCTCCAGTCAGGTCTTCATGTTCCTCTGAAACAGTCAGAGATTATTTGCCCCTTTTTCAGTTAGAAATTTTTATATTTCCTAAGAAGTCCTGTTCTTAATGAAGATGAGGAATTTTGCAACTACCTTGAAGATCACGACTTTGTACAAAACACTTTACAGGACTGAAGTACAAATTGGCAGCTTGATGATAGATTAAAATAGCCTATTAAAATCAGCTCTATATTTAGTAAAAAAAAATGTGACAAAGCACTGACACACTTGACCACATAAAAACTTACTCTAGGCACTCACATTTGCTAGGAAAACGTTGCTGAGTTAGTTTTTCTACTAGAAGTTTCTGTGCT
Organism: Sterrhoptilus dennistouni; assembly: GCA_013397095.1. Taxonomy (NCBI): domain Eukaryota; kingdom Metazoa; phylum Chordata; class Aves; order Passeriformes; family Zosteropidae; genus Sterrhoptilus; species Sterrhoptilus dennistouni. Next base: position 174,654 of record VWZU01017691.1, read on the forward strand.
ATTATTTTCTTCTCCAGGCAGAGTAACTTTATGCCTGAGCAGGTAGAGCCTGATCTTCCTGCAGTAGACACAGCACAGAGCTGGTGAAGCCAGCCCTGTATCATGTGCCCTGTGCTGCTCTGACAGAAATTCAATCATGTGCCCATACCTGATGCACATCAAACTGGTGCACTGGGTCCATTCCCATCCAATATTAATGGCTGTGGAACTGAGGTAAGAGCAAAAGGAAGGAGAGAAGAAGCCATTCCAAAGCTCAGTGCTGTGCTCGTTGTTTCACACCCCCTCTTCCCATTATTCCACATCCAGGGCTCACCTTTCTCATCTCCAGAGGCAATGCTGTAGTTCACAAGGACCTTGTACAAGGCACTGATCTCCACAACAAATGTTTCTGTGGGGGTCTTCTCTGACAGAGGGGCAGGGTGATAGGCTTCTTCCAGGAACACTGGGTAGGACACATCCATGGGAGCAACCATGACTGACACCTGCAGGGAAAAGGACATGGGGGTGACGTTTGCAGCTTTAGCTGGGATTTTCCTACTGAGGTGTGAGACAGCACAAGTCCAGGCCTTGGCAGTGAGCAGCCTGGGATTGCTGTGTGCTGAGTTTGACACTGCCCTGAAGACACCGGAAGACTCACCAGTTGTGGTTCACCTGTGTGCTTTGATAAATACAGAATTCCAGTTCCTCACATACAGCACATTTTAGAGGACTTGTCTAACTAAGCAGCTCTCAAAGAGCTGCATTCATCTCCAGTCTTCCACTGGAGAGGGTGTAACCAGAGCAGGAGCTTGCATTTACAGTATTTTAAAACTATTGTAACTGATTTATAGATTAAGAACAAAAGGTGATAGGTGGTAAATAAAAAATGCCTACTGCTTTACAAAAATAATTTATTTCTGTTGCCACACGGATGCTATCCAATCCTCTGAAGAATGATGGCTTATAAGTCTACATTTTAAGGTTGTTGAAGGTAACTTTCTACATCTTTATCCATATAGATTTCTAGCTCTTTTTTTAAATTCTGCTGTGATATTTAGTGCCACAAGATCACCAGCAAGTTATAAGCACTGTGTAAAAATAATTTTTTAAATCATATTTACATTTCTCACTCTTCAATCTAGAAATTATTTTTTCTTACATTATAGGAAAATAAACAGAAACACTTTATTTGCAATCTCCTGTTTATTTATCACATACTTCCATTACATCCTTTCTGTCTGTCCCACTCTTTGACCTTGCACAGAAGTCTCCACTGCTCTAATCCTCCTCCCTCACAGCCTGGAGCTTCTATCTGTCTTTTCTGAAATGGGATGATCACAGACATTTTGTGTGGTGTGCCAGCATTTGCTAGGGCAGCATAACTTGGTAACTCTTATCTTGTAGCCTGAAACAGAAATAAATCTCTGACATTCTGATTCCTGGTTTGCACAGTTTTGCCTAATGCCCCTTTCCTGGTGTAACTATGCTCAGTTTAGAACAAAGCAATCTCAGGAATTACTGTGCAGGAAACAGAGTGCAAGGTAGAAATTTTAGTACCTTTACAGAGGTTGAAAGAGGTGGCAGACCCGAATCTGTAGCAGTGACATTCAGGGAGTAATACAGGGGAGCAGCTTGTTTGGATAAGTCTCTTGTTAACCTGAGTTCTCCTGTAGTACTGGAAAGATTAAAGAGGCCTTCTGAGTTTCCATCTGAAAACAGAAAAAGAAGAGTTGGAGATGTTCCCTGGTAGCAGCAGAGACCAGTGACTGAAGTGTAAGCCCAGGAGTGAAGAGACACAAGTTGAAATCCTAATCTGTACGTGTGATTTGGAGCAAGACACCCCCTCTAGTCCAACCTCTTGGCTCAAAACATGGCCAGGATTGAATTCAGCACAGGCTGTTCAAGGATTTGATACGTCAAGGTGAGAATCTCCAAGGACAGCCTCTCTGGGCAACCTCTTCCATTAATTACTGATCTTCACAGAGGATTTCTTACTCCTTCTATCCAGTCCGAACCTGCCAGCTCAATTTATGACCATTCTCTCTCATTCTGGTGTCATGCAGCTTGCTTTAGCAGTATCAAGTATCCAAGTAATAAACAGGCCTAAGATTTTTTTTTTTTCTAACATACCTGAAATGTTGTAGGAAATGCCTTCATCATAACCCTTGCCTTCATCTCTTGCATTGATGTCTACTACCAGTGTGCCAGCTGTGGAATTGTCTGAGAGGATCTTGTAATATGAGGACTGGTCAAACACAGGTCCTTCTTCATTGACATCTTCCACAGTAACTGAGAAAGAATCAGCACATTTGGTGAGTTTTACCTAGATGGTTATGAGTTGGGTTTTTTTTTTTTCAGCTAATATAAACCAGCACAGCTCCTCTGAATGAGAATATATCCAGTCATACTGATCAACAATAGGGCTGGCCAAAAGCTAGCAGACCAACTTCACAGAAATGTCTTTTTTCCCCCCAACAGAACAAATTTATTTAATTTTTTCAAGGAAAAAAAAGCCAGCAATCAAGCACTGTTATTTTAACAAAACTAAAAATCACTGTCAACACTGTTTATCACCCTATAAACTGCCCTTCTGTATACAAGAATTAAAAACCTGAATTATGTTTTTGGAAACTTCTCAATCCAAACATTGATAGGCTCTCAGAAAATAGAAAAAAATTGTGAATATATTGAGAGAAGTAATGTCAGTTTGTGTGAAAAATCCTCATTTTTGACATGGCAAACTTTGTTTTTAGAAAAATTTCATCTGGCTATAGTGAAAAGATCACACCATCATTTCTGATCATTTTCTCTAGCAGACTGCATTACTGTTGGTTATGCCTCGGAATTACACATGCTGAAATATTCCCTAGGGTTAATGAAGGTTCATTTTCTGTGGTTAAGTAGAAATACCTGTAATGTTTGCTGTGTCCTGGAGATGTGGCTCTCCAGGATTAAAAGCTTTCAGAATAAACATATACTGGGAATGACTTTCATAGTCCAGAGGTTGAAGGGTTGCAATATCTCCAGAAAGTTCTCCAACATAAAATGAAGTCGTGTCTCCAGTTATGGTGTAATGAATGATAGCATTGTACCCTATATCTGCATCTGTGGCTACTGTACTCAAAATCTAAAATAAAAGGGAAAAGAGTCAGCAAAAAAAGGTTTAGAGCAGAACATAGAGAGTGGCAAAATATGCACAAAGACTGGTATTGACCCACAGAGTATTTACTGTCTGAATTACTCATTAATTGATTAATTGCATTGCTGGAATTCTGGCACAGCTTGTGGCAGAGCAGTTACAGATTGTCAGGTGATACCTCTTCCCTTGACTCCTGTAAACCATTAGGTCACATCTGCAAGGCAGACACAGAGCAAGAAATGGATGCACTGGGGGATTGCCCAGGGAAGTTGTGATGCCCCATCCCTGTAAGTGTTCAAGGCCAGGCTGGGTGGAGCTCTGTGCAACCTGGTCTTAGAGAAAGGTGTCCCTGCCCGTGGCTGAGGGGTTGGAACAAGATGATCTTTAATGTCCCTTTCAATCCAAACCATTCCATGATTTTAAGACAGAAAAGCTTAGGAACAGAGGGATGCTGGACATATGCACAGCACCTACAGCACTGAACATCTTTAAAACATGTTGCCCATAGATCCAGTGAAAACTCAATCTGTTCAGCGTGGAATCACTGCTAAGGACAAGAGGGAAAGGGGGAGCAGCTCTCATTCTCTGTGAGAGTTATAGGAAGAATCCGTGGGACAAGTATTCCCCTGTCATACAAATCAAACATGCTGTGTGATTCCACGGGCCCCACAAAGTAAAAAATGATGTTTCATTTTGAAACATCAATGAGAGGTGGCTGCCCCTTCCCCAGTGCACAGAGAGAAAATAAGTGCAGAACAGGCTGGTTATTCTTAGTGCCACACACCACATGTGGAGGCTCATTCTCCCTCACAGTCACGGAGTAGGATTTTTGGGGGAGCAATGGTGGGTTGTCATTCACATCTTCCACAGCGATGCTCAGAACTAGGCTTGCAGATTGTGGTGGCTTGCCGGAATCAGTGGCCTGTGAAGGAACAACTTGTCATTAAAAACAGCAGTACTTTGACACAAACTTACTCTGCCAGTTCAATTTTGCTCCAAAAACTTGTGAGCTTTTGCCTCTGAAGTCTTTCTGCCGGACAAATTATCCCTCAGTGACATTTCTCTAGCCCTGTGCTTGATTAGTTGCCATATCTTCCTGCAGCTGGTATCCTCACCCAATCACATGCTCTGCCTCATTAACAATTAATCAAAAGCCTGAGCCTGGATGCAGATCAAACATGTGATCAGATGTGGCACTAATCAACACAAGACTGTGATGTACAGATATCTCTGTGCCGTGGAAGGCAAAAGAATGAGGAAATCCCTTGCATTTTGTGGGTTTAAAGTGCCAGCAAAGCAAGTTGTGGAGAGCATCCAGTATGTGGCAAATTCACAGTCAGTTTTACACACTGCACCAGCATCTGCCATGGAAAATTCTCATCTGCAGGTACATATACACAGTTTTCAATTAGTCTTAAAAGGTCTCCACTTTTATTAACTTGAAATTTTTCAGAAGACACTTCTCAATTTTTAATAAGTCTCCTCTATATCTTCCACAAGTTCTTTGATCTGTAAAAATGTCCTTCAAATATATTTGTACTTGATGGCCAGTGCTGGAACACTTCTTTGTATGCACAATAATTGATCTGATTAGTGGCAGTAAAAATCAATGAAATCAGTTAGAATAAAGAGATAACCTCATGGATGTTAAGTGAATGTTTATGCTTTTTCTTTCTTTTTTTTACTTGAAAAATCTCATTTCGGCTATTTTAAAAAAATACCTAAGGACATATATTTTGGAAAATAAAAGAATAATAAAAAAAGGAAAAGGGGCAAATAACATGGATTGGCAAGGCAGCCAAGTATGGTCTCAAATGCACCCAGGAATGCTTTGCAGATGTCACAGTCAGCTATTGTTGTGACTGCGACCTTTAAAATTTAGGGTTCAGAGGTCATTTATTCACTAATACCAATTTACAGGGCAGAAAACAGAGCTCTGCATACAAAACATAAGGACCAGTTAAAAATCATGCATGAATTCAAATGGAATTCTCTAAGATTAAGTGGTTTTCTTGTGAGGGTTCAGTATTTTCTCTTTTTTTTAATGCTGAAAATTCTGTGAACCTGCATCAGATTTGTCAACTTACCATTATTTTCAATTCATAACTGTCCATCAATTCCCTGTCTAAGGATTTTTTTGTCGTCAGCTGGCCAGTAGAACTGTTAATATGGAATGTTACAGCAAAATCATCTTGCAGAGAGTAGCTGATAAGTGCATTATCTCCTATATCCAGATCAGTAGCAGGAAATGTGCCCAAGTCTAGATCAGCTACATTCTCAGGAGCTGATAAATGAGTTTGGATCCATGCAGAGAAAACTGGAGGGTTGTCATTAATGTCTTCAACTCTCACAGTTACCTATAATGAAAATGAGAAACAAAAGAAAAGAAGACACAAGTTTGAGCTGCAGAAGCTGTATCCAAAGGAGAATTTTGATTTATTTTAGTCCATGGAAGCCTATAGGAAAAAACCCCCAAGGAACCAAACCCAAAGGGGTAGATTACTATTTCAGCATTTTTCAGCATTTGAGGATTTTCACAACCTCTACATTTTTTATCTTTTTGAATTCTCAGCTGCAAGATAACATATATGTGAGATAACACACTCTAACTGGAAGAGATGAGCAGAACTAATAACCTGGGGCTTTTTTGGCTCATCTACCTCATGCATTTGACAGAACTGTGCATAGAATCAGTTTTGGTGTTAATCAGTTTCTCTGGCTATGGGTTGTTCATAAGGAGCTCTCAGGGAGTGACACAATCTGTGAAGCTGACAATATCTCCAGATGGTGGTAATATCTCCTCAGGATATTAAAAAAAAAGGAAAATTAAATAGAAGGCTCTCAAAGCTCCACATTTGCATGACAGAAGACACTTATCTGCATTTTTCTAGATTGTTAATATTTTTTTAAAAGATATTTCATATTCCTCGATAAAAATATTTTGAAATGCATATTCCATACCAAAGCAACAGCTGTGTTGGGCGGCACCAGAGAATCCACAGCTTCCACAAGGATGCTGAACAGGTCTCCTTCTTCCCGATCCAGCTGGACGAGGGCTGTGATATCCCCTTGGTCCCCGACGAAGAACTTGTCCCAGTGGGATTTCAAGGAGTACCCAACCTGCACAGCTATGCTTCCAGTCAGAGCCTTCACAGAGCCCACTGCAGTCCCTGGGGCTTTGTTCTCCTCAATGCTGAACTCGTAGCTGGAGCTCTCAAAAGTCAGCCCAAAGCTGGCATCATTTACCAGCAAGTAGAGAATAACAGAGGCTGGAGAGAGAAAACAAATTAAAATAGTGAAGTCATTGCTAAAGTCTTCATGACCAGTGCTCTGTTTCCTTAAGCTCTTGAGGAGCTAGTAGAAAATTATAGAAAATATCACATAGGAAAGAGGAATGATGAGAAGAAAGAAACCAATAATAATAAGGAATAATATATAACACAAAACGTGATGCTTTTGACACCTAACTGATTTTCCAGAATAACCTCACTCCCCTGATTACAGAAGTGTTGCTTCAGTGTGACAGAAGAGCAAGGATCACCAATTTGGAGCTAATGGGATGTGCAGGTGTTTCACACACCTTAAAAATCCGACCCTTAATTGCTTTGTAATAAGAGAGGAGGAATGTACATAAACCCATGAGGGCAATTTCTGTTGTGACCACTTGTCCTATTTTAAGAAAATCAGTTGTTTTCTCCTGTTCATGATAAATCAAAATTAAAATCCAAAAACACATGTGAAAAAGTTACCAAAAAATCCTACATCACTGAATATTTTTTGCGGAACAGAAACTCAGTTGAGGGTGATTTGCCAGCTTGTTTGTTTAAATGTTTCTAATTTTAGGAAGATAAAGGAAAACTGGAAAATAAACACATCGACAATATTATTTGAATACATCTTTTTAGACTGACTACAACTGTGGAGTCTTGGGTTTTGTACAGTAAGTACAACTGCAATAAATGAATTTTAAAAAAAATTATTTCTAACCAGGGTTATTAAAACCCAGTTTTCTGTTAATATGATCAGCATGGAGGAGATCAAAAGGTAAAAATCATATATTCATCATTGTTCAAATGTACTTTTTTTTTGCTAAATTCAGTTTGATTGACAGCAATGGGATTAATTTCAAATTTAAATGCTTGCAAGGGTTATGTTTATGTGGGAAAAGAAAAAAGGGTAAAAAAGATGGTTTACCATTTGAGCTAAGCTGAGGAACTCCATGATCAGTGGCAACAGCTGTCAGTGTAACAACTGTGTCGGCTGTGATGTGGTCCAGGTTTCTGCTGAGGGTGATTTCTCCAGTGGCATTATTTATATGGAAATCATCAGAATGGTTCATGAGGCTGATCAAGGAGCAATCAGGAGAGCATTCATATTAATGACCTTGAAAGTGGCATTTACTTACTGCTACCTCTGTAAGGAGCACTCCACAGACAATATTTGCATATTTTAAAAGGATAGCTTTTAATTGCTGTCTTTAGGCTAAAATATATTGGCCTTTTATTTCCAAGTAAATCTTCCATCATGAAAATGTGCAGCATTTGTGCCTTCAGTTCCCATTACATCCCAAGGCTTTGATGCTCCCACTTGGAGAAGGGAGATCTTGCACACTCAGCTGCATATTCAGCAGTAGGAGAAACCCAAGTGACATTCATCTCAAGACCTGCTAATTCTTGGCGTTCTATGACCTCTCACAGATAACTGGATTGCTCACAAGTGATGTGTTTTAGGTAGGATGCTATCTCATAGTTAAAAATAACCTCTTTCGAGGCAGTACTTTTAAACATCCACAAGTTTACTGCTCATTCATTTGTCCTTCTCGATCTATGCTTCTCATGTCAAGGTGTCCTGGTATTTTCCATGATTTAAGGCTCATAGAAATATCTTTCTCCCCTGATTTTTCTATGCATAGTGCATTAAGGAAGTTAATTTCTTATCTCCTCCTCCCACCAAACAGAAAATAGGTAAAAAAAGCCAGAGATTCATTTACTTTGTACCCAGAAACTCCAATGTGTTATTCAAAATTTCAGAAACTGCAGCAATTCTTGGCTGTGGGTTTTTGTTGCCAGTTTATCATTTGTGCCCTCTCTTATGACACAATCATGATTTGATAAGCTCTAAAACACCCAGTAATGACTGTCCTTCTACCTAAATAAAGAACTCAAAACCCATGATAGCACTTGTAAAATATTTATGAAGAGATCTTATCCTTCTTAAGATCAATAAAAATACCTTTCTGTGTCTCTCACAGGAGGTACTTATTAACCTCACCAAAACGTACCTGTACGAAATGACAGCGTTGTTCCCAAGGTCAAGGTCAGTGGCAGACACTGCCAGGACAAACTCTCCTTCCTTGGCTGCTGCCACATGGACACTGCCTGAGTACTGTGCCCTTGTGAACTGAGGAGGGTTGTCATTCACATCCAACACCTGGATGCTGACATGTGTGAAGTTCTGGAGTGGGGCAGGAGAAAAAACATGGTTCAGAAAGTGTGCAGGCACTTGGGAGTACAAATAAAAGACAGTTCAGATAAAGCATAACTTGCTACTCCTTACCTGCCTTAGAGGCACTCCGTTGTCAGATGCCACCAGGAGCAGCTCATACTTCTCTTTACTCTCTCTGTCCACAGAGCCAGTGACCAAAATGGTTCCATCCTAGAGAAGAGAGTGGTTCAATGCACAGATCATCTGGAGAATTCTTGTGGACTGAATTCTCAAAAAGGATGAGGGATTGAAATGATCTGTTCTCCTCTGGGCTGGTTCACATTCCAAGCAACACCTGACCAGGAATGTCTTGGATTTTGAACATCAACATAGATTTCCAGCCTACAGGGCACACGCTGGTTGTGATGTATGCTAGAATGGTACTGCCTGCTCTTTTTTACCTGATGTATTTTATTATGCCAAGTCACTTCATGACCAGCAGGATCTAAACCTTGTTTTCAGCATACCCAAACCCTTACCTCCTGGATGCTATATGGATTATCCCCATCTTCAGATGACAAGTAGTAAGTAATTTGTGCGTTCTCTCCCTCATCCAAATCAGTAGCAGTCACATCTCCAATTTTAGTGGGATTATTCAATGTGTATTCCCCTTCCAGAGCCTCAAAACTGTATGGCTGATTCTGAAACTCAGGGTTGTTATCATTGACATCCAGAACAGTGATGCGGAACAAGGCACTTGAACTAAGCCCATTTGTTACATTATCAACTGCCCATACCTAACAAAGTAAGGGGAAAAAAAGGCAATTTTAGTTGATTGCGTTGTCATTTTAGCCTCTTAAAAAGATATAAAATGGCATTCAAGGCAATGAAGTAGAGTTGAGCTGCAGAGTGTCTCTCCAAATTTACTTGTAAAGTGAATCCAGACGTAGTCTCCCTGTCCAGTTCTGTGTCATTCCTTAATGAAATTGTTCCAGGGATATCCACAGTAAATGAAGTGCTGTTGTGAGTAAAGTATCCCTGAGAAAAGCCAGCCTAAAAAGAAAACATTGTTCATGTGAGTTTAAAATTATTAAGGTTTAAGTTCAAAAAATAATCTATTAACTAATACCTGACCTTTTTATGAGACTTCTCATTACAGAACTACAAGTGATTTACCAGGTTTAATAAATGAAATTCTGCACCCTGAGCTATTGGAATAATAGATTTCTTTGGCAAACAGGAACTGGGCTATGTGGAAGCACTTATGAGATTCCCTATATGGGTCCTACACATTCTGTCTCCCTGAAGCTCTCCAAGACTTATCCCCATGATGGAAAGGGCAGCAAAACAGAGTTCAGTGGAGTATGAGCCAAGCATTGACGTTGTTTTAAAATTCACATAAGCAAGAATAATGTTGCAAATCAGAAATCTCTTCCTCCAAAGCATCTCCCCAGTGCCATGGCTACATGCAAAATATCTTTATAAAACAAGGGGAGAAAGAAACCACTTGTTATAAAGCAGAGGGAAAATTTGTAATTTCCTGTAATAGAAGAAACAACTCTATCAGGGTTACAAATTGCCTCTTGGTCTGACTAAGCTGAGACTAAAGGTAAATTTACCAAGTTTAGTTTAGCAACATTTGATCAGAAACTATTATTTTGACATAAGAAGCAATAAGACAGTTTAAAAAAAAATCTAGTCTCTATCTGGTGTGATGCATTTATCTCATATGCACATTAACAGAAGAAAACCACTTCCTGTCCTGGGTTAGGAGTGGGAGAGAAGCTCTCCCCATCTTGTCTGATATAGCCACTAAACTATTTTGCACAAGGTCTTAACTTCCTTGGGTTGGGAAGGTTTACTGCTGGCTCTACAGAAAGCAAGACAAAGTTTTCATGAACCATAACATACTTAGCACCAACCATTTAAGAAATCTCTTTTTGCCCATTTACTACAATGCTTTTTTTGCATTTAATAGAGAAAAGCATGTCATTTTGATTTATCAGGGTGAGATTAATGTGGCACCTACCTTGTCTTTGTCAGCAACACTGAATGTGTAGACGGGACTCCCCTTCTGATGGTTTTCAAACACAGATACATCATAAACTGCCTGACTGAATTCTGGTGGGTTATCATTGACATCGTCTACACAAACAACTACACGTGTTTCAGTGCTCTGAGTAGGCTGACCTCCATCTGATGCCTCCACTGTCACTTCAAATTTTCTTATGGTTTCATAATCCAGCTGCTGGCTCAGGCTGAGCTGGCCCGTGCTCGAGTCGATGAGAAACACCGAGGAGGAGGTTTGAGGTTGCTGGTCAGTGATTTGGTACGTCACGAGGGCGTTGGCCCCAGCATCCTGATCAGTAGCAGACAGTGTCAGCAGAGCACTTCCCAGCTCTCGGTCTTCAGAGACCTTCACTTCATAGCTGCTTGATGAGAAGACCGGGGCGTTGTCATTTGCGTCCTTGACAATGACGGTCAGGTTGAGCGTCGTAGATTGCACAGGTTGGCCTTGGTCACTGGCAATCACAGTTAAGTTATAGAAGCCTTGCTCTTCTCTGTCCAACGCCTTTTGCAGCAAAATGAATCCTGAACTGTCAATATCCATTTTTCCTTCTTCACCCTTCAGAGTGTAAACCACTAATCCATTAAAGCCCTCATCCAGGTCTGTGGCTGACACGCTGGTGACGTTAGTTCCCGCCGGCAGGTTCTCCATGATGGCAATGGTGGTGTTGGTTGTACCAAACACGGGGCTGTTATCATTGACATCTGTAACTCTGATAAACACTGTGGCATAGTCAGCAGTGCTTCCATCCGACAAGGAAATATTGAGGGTGTAATTTTTCTGGGATTCGTAGTCCAGTGTGGTGTTTGTTGAGATGACGCCCTTGTCATCGATGGTGAACGGAGCAGATTCTGTCAGCACCCGAAACTCAACTGGTATATGGGGACTTAAAGCCTTATACTCGACCTGTGTAAGATACAGCATATCATCAATAAATTAATTAAAACACATAAACCACTGTCTGAAAAAGAATAGCAGTTTTAACTATGTCCAGTCTCATTTTATGGTTGATATTGTGCATTGATATCAACTTATGGTTGATAGTGTGTCTTGGTTTTTACTTCTTTTAATGAATTTTGATTCAGATACTTGTTAACATCACAGATTCTTTAAAAAAAGTAAAGATCAAGCCTCAATATACATAAAAATGCAGAGAATACTGCCTTTTATTAAAATGTGAATATATATAAGACAGAATAAAAATAACAGACTTCACTTTCACCTTTGGTTCTGCCTTTCTTTACATCAGAAAAGGGGGCAAATTAACTCAAGATGTCTATAAATCAAAACACTAAAACACATTACCTTCTCACTGCTATGATATGAAACCCCCCCATGTGTGTTCAGACCTTCAGCCAAGAAGGAGCTATCATGGTGCATTCCAGTGCTCTACTTGTCTGAGTTTTGTTTTTTTTTTAATCAAAATGAAGAGAGAGTTCTAGGGCCTTCTTTGAAAATGCCTTTATGACATTTTTTTCTGATGGGAATTCTCTCATCATGTCACAGAGTTTTAGATTTATCACCAAGAGATGAGGGAATATTCCCTATCCCAAGCTTTGAGCCACTAAATCCTTTGAAGGGTGTCCAAAGTCAACAGAGAGCTACGCACAAAAGTTTACTTTTTCAAGCAGTTCTAGGGTTCATTTTGTTTGATTTGGAGAGCTGCTTTGGGGTTGTTTTTTTTTTTGGGGTTTTTTTTT
>VWZU01017691.1:186978-216062 GCA_013397095.1 Sterrhoptilus dennistouni
TTTTTTTTTTTTTTAATGCTAAATGGTAGCAGATGCTGTTTAAATATTTGCAAAGGTTTAACTGGAAGAAAGCCCACCTTTGTAGGTGATAAGCTTCATCTGAGGGATGCACTGCATGTGAAGCTTGATATGTACAACACACAGTATCTAATTCCCCATAACTCAGGGAGATATGGATATTTAGAGCACATCTATTACAAAATTAGGATTTTCTCAGAACTGCCCTGTCCTACATAGAGATAGAATAAAGTTGTTCTTACTTGTACTACTTCAACAGGAGCAACCCGCTCTTCTTCCACAGACACATTGTATATTTTCTGAATAAACTGTGGGCTGGAATCTCCAACTGCAAAGATTTCTACTGGCACTGATGAACTTCTTGGAATGGTCCCACCTGCAAGCAAAAGGAAACAATTTCTCAGCAGATGCACAAAATACCTACTGCCCTCCCCACCCCTGAAAATAAACTTTTCTATTGGTACTGCCTTTTTTAAAATATTTAATCCTTAGTGCTGCTGTTATGGTGCTGCCTCAGAAGTCCTTACCAAGACCACAGACAAAGGATGGACTGAGCAACCCCTTTTGTACTCATATTCCCTGCAAGACCCATTTTATCCACATGACCCTAAATTTGAAAACACAGGGCTCATATTGACCAAATCACGGAAAAATCACAAAGCTGAAAACCAACTTGTAATCTCATTACACCAGGAGTGGGATGCCACTCCTAGGTTACTTTTATTTCTGCCCTTATTCAGGTCATGAATGTTCACTAAGTTTAAAACAAAGAACCCCTCAATAATAATGGCTAAGGAAATGCTGTTCATGCTGGTCATCCTAAAAATGGACTTGGCATCTCCAATTTATCCACACGGATGTGCAAATACTGACCAAATTACTCAGCACATTTTACTTTCCTTTTACTCTTTATTGACTGATGAGAGTTATACATTTCTGACTTCTGCTTGAATTTATGTTTTCTATGCTGTACAACACCAGTCAGTAAGGTAAAGGAACATGTGAAATTATATATACATATAATTTCACGTGTTCTTCCCACAGCCATAATGAAAACAGATTTGCTAAAATGTCATGAGCAGGAACAGTTTTACCAGTGATGCAGCAATTACTCTGGATAAATAAGTTTATTATCTTCAACAAACAAGAGCAGATAAAATATATGGTATTATTCAAACAAAGCTTGTGAAGCTGTTTGACAGCATTCCTTCAAGTAAAAAAATCAAACAAAACCAAAACTCATCACCAGGAATAGCTGTGTTGACTAAAATCCTGTCTCACCATCAGTAGCTGTTATCCACAAGACAAATTTCTTAAGTTGGTTGATTTCTAATGGGATTACTGTTTTTAAACTGATTACTCCTGTGAATGCATCCAATTCAAAATGTTCATCTTCATTGCCACCAGCTAAGATGAAGCTTATCTCTCCATTTATACCATCATCTGGATCAACAGCAGCAACCTGGAGGAAAAAAAGAATTATTTTACTCTAGGTTCTGTGCTTTTATCAAATTTTCTCCCATTTTAGATATATATGAAAATCAGATAAGTATAGCTGCAGTTAAATTTGGTTATACCCTTGACTGTCCACTTCCTATGTAATTCCTGGGTAAAACCTCAGTAACAATAGATAGACACACCCACAATATTCCAGCAGCACAAACAAAATCCTGCTCCTGTGGAAGTCATGTCAATTACACCAAGTTTGTATCTCAGAGAATTTGTTTCATAACCTCTCCAAAGGCACTGGAGGCAGATTGTTCAAGAGATTTCATCAGGAGCTATGAAATCTGTATAGGTATGAGCATTGATAGTGCCTCCCTATAGATCTCAGCCCCTATTTCCTGTTTTATTTGGTTAACTGGTTTACTATGTTAGAAAAAGTATATTGGATCTAAAAATTGTCACCCACACTCCAGGAGCCCTTCAAAAATGTTTTGCCATTATTTGAGTTCCTGTACTCTAACAACATTCAATTTTTATTAAATATTTTACAACAAGTAAATTCAAGAATATTTTTTCTGTCATATATTTGTGGAATTCAGGCTGGTGCACAGTACCAGAATAAAAATCCTTTATAATTTATTCCTTGATCTGAGATGCGATTAAATTATCCAGGACACTGTGATTATGGAATATCAATAGCTCCGAAATGAAAGGTGGGTGGTTTCTGAACTGAGAGCTGTTCCAAAAGGATTCCCTACTCAACAGAACTGCTTCACAAGTTTAAGCAAGGACTCATGCATGCATTCAAGTCAAAAATGTCATTTTTGATTAGTTTTTGTAGTACCTGAAGAATGGCCATTCCTGCAGTCATGTTGCGGAAAATATCTTGCCTATATGGTGTGTCTCTAAAGGTTGGGGTGTTGTCATTTTCATCCAGCAGCTCTATGTTGATTGTGGAGTTCACCTCTTTGTTAGGTGGCAAGTGATCTCTAGCAGTGACCTGCAAGAACGATGCAGTGAGAAGACTGTGTTGTTCAAAGGCATTTTGTGGAAGCAGTAAAAAGGATGAATGAGAATTACAAGCTGAGGAAAGTGGTATCAGCAGTGGTATTTCCCTCCAGATAACATTGCTGTCAAAGTCTGGATTTATTTCTTCAACTAAGCTGCTGATCCATACTCAAGGCTCGGCCTCCTGCCAGGACAGATCAGGTGTCACCTGTTGGCCTCAGGTTACCTTGGGAAAGGAGCAGGCTTGTTTTTAATACCTCTAGGTGAATAGAGAGTACTCTCTCCCTGTCCAGCAGCGTGGAGTTCCTCACAGTTAGGATCCCATCTGGAGTCAGCTGGAAGGGACTGTCCTCTGGAGTGAGACTGAGTGTTCCCTGGAAGCCTCCCTGCAAATAGGAAAGACATTTGTTATTAAATAGGACAATCACTGAGCTACTCCCTTAGGATGCTTTCTTCTTATTTTTAACATGGAGAAGATGAAATTTCCTGGTTTAATTGGAACACAGTTCCAAAAAACCAAAATTTAAAAAAGATAGAGAAGCAAATAACATGGAAGAAATAACATGCAGGCTGAAAATGACTTGCAGCTTTGTGTTCATTTTGCACTTCTCTGCAGTTCCAGATTTGGGACCTTATGCAAACCAGAGGAGTGCTAAAGAGAAACAAAATTTATTCTTTATGTGCAGTACTCTACTCCTTAAAGAAATGAAACTAAGTTTGTTTTGCTTAAGTATATTTAGTAGTCAGAAAAAAATAATCCATTCACAATAGCTGTATAACACAAATGCATTTTATATTATATTTCAGAAGTGCAGTATTTGTAGCAGTCATAAAACCACTGTCTTTTTACCTCATCTTGGTCAGTAGCTGTTATTTGAAGAACTTCCATCCCATTTGGGAAATTTTCTGGAAGTGAGATATTGTAACTTGGTTGTGACAGTACTGGATCATTGTCATTCTCATCTCCAATAGTGACCAGAACTACTGCATCAGCTGTTTTGAAAATCTTGTCTTGCTGAGCTGCCTAGAAAACAGTTTGCAGCTGTAAATTCCATGCCCTGATAACAACAAACTTAACACAAGGATATGACAACTGCCTATTTATAGTTGATTCATTTTTCTTTTATTTTGATTTTTAACTGGCAGGATGGAGCCTTGATACCTGTGATAAATCTGGTATAAAAATTCGTAAATAAAATAATAATCAAATGTATAATATAATGGTGTTAATAAACTGTAAAAACCTAGCAGGTAGAAATCTGTACCTAGCCAAGTCTCCGCGGCTCCAGCTGTGAAACAAAAAAGCAGGACAAGGACCATCAGACCAAACAAAGACACTAGCCAGCCCCGATAAGAATCACATCCCGTCCGATGCAAGGAGAATTCCTTCTTGAACGGTGAAGCAGGATTCCCCGACGACGAAAATTCCCCGGCACAATATGCAGACCAGAATCAACATAAGACTGGCTGGCTCAATTCACATAAGAAAAAGACCTTCCCAGAACGGATCCACGGGACTCGGCAAATCCGGGAAGGCCATCTAGAAGAAATTTGGACTATTTGGTCCATCCTGGACACCTGTACTGCCTCAGGACAAAAAACCCTATAAAACAGCGAACAGAGAATCGTTTGGGGTGGATTTGGGTGACCTGTACCTTGGTGTGCAGACCCCTCATCCACCCGGCACGGCGCTGCAAATATCCTATTTTGTGGTTTTCTCTTTTTATTGGCGATTGGGATCGTTTTATTAATAAATTGTTTCTTTGTTAATCCGATTTTTGCCGTTGCGTTTATAACAATACCAATGACTATGAGAAATGCTATTAACAGCAACTTGGATTTATGTATTATTTTCTGAAATTGAGACAAAAATACCAAAACAATCTCTACCTGAATGCCCACCACAAGGTTTGGACATATTTCTCTGTCAATTGAGGTCTTGACTTCCAACACTCCAGCATCGTTGATTGAAAAGCTGTTGTTATAGGCTGAGGGGTTCACTGAAAAGCAACAAATTGGGAAGGGTTAATGAGAATGAACCAGAACTGGAAATCTGATCTGTCCTTTGTGTGAGTGTTAACTTCTCAGCTACAGCGAAAAGGAACATGAACGTGAAAGGCTATTTTTCATACACTCTGTCCTCAAAACAATTCCTAGGAAATTCTCTCACACTTCAAGGGTCTCAAGTCAATTATTTAATAAACTTTTGGCAATTTCTTCAGGAGAAGGAACAGCTCCTGATGGAATTCTCTCTCTAGATGGTCCTGAATGGAAATTCTTTGATCAAATTGAAGCCTCTAGAGTGGCTTCCACTTGAAATCAGGAATCGATTTTTGTTCCTTGGAAGGAGGGTAAGAACATCCAAACATTTTAGAAGCAGCAGGACCCTGAAGAATGACTGAGATCAGGCTGATTTAGCCCATGGAGTAGCACTGCAGCACTGCAGTGAAGCTGTGGGCACTTCAAGACATCTAAATGGACCCTGCACTTTCTTATCAGTCCCTCCAATAATAGGTAAATGAATCATCCTGAATTACTGTGTCAATGTCTAGAAGAAAAAAGGCACTTACCTTGTCTGATGCTGTAAATTATTTTTTCATTTATACCTTTGTCTCCATCTTGAGCCAAGACCTCTGGGAGAACAGCCAGAGGACCCACCTAGAAAACATACATTAACCTGAATATCTTGAAAAAGATATTTGAAAAAAACCCACACATTAACTTCAAATTTTTCAGTAGATAAATGACAGTTGTGATTAAAGAAACAAGAAACATGTATTTTAATCAATGTGATCCAGAAAATAAATCTTTCTGTGCTGTATGTGCTTTACAGAGGAAAATTATGACCAAGATACTTGATGGGTACACCATGTTTAAGAAGCACCAGATTATGAAGCTGCAGTCATAGATGGACTTTATGTTAAGAACATTGACTATTTCAGTTCCATTTCTCTCCTGGAAAAAAACACACAAGTCTATACTGCAGGCCACAGAAAAATAGTAATTTAAAAGATAAAAAAAAAAATTTAGAAGGGCTAAAATTATTCCTTTCAGAGAATTAAAGATGAACAAAAGGGACACTGAAGGTGTAACTCTAAAGGTATTTGAGATTTAAAATACATGAAGATAATGACATAGAAATAGGGATAATAATGAACATTTTTAATTTTAGTGGATTACTCTGATAATACTATACTGGTTTTTTTCCTTCATGCATACAGAAACCTGAGTCCAACAAATACCTTCCACCAAGAAATCTCTACTCTATACAGTAAAAGAAAGATAGTAAAGTAATAAAAACCACGGATTGCCATCCAGATCCTTATTTTTGCCTACTTGATTGTAATGCTGTATGAAGGAATTATACTAATTAAAACTAATTTCAGGATGGATAGCCAGTTGCCCTTTGAATTTTACATTTAAAGCCCTGTTAAAACAGGAGTTTGGGTGGGTTTTTTTCCTATTTTTTCTTTAAAAAAAAATCCCCCAAAATATAAAATTATGTGTTTCTATCAAAAATTCTATGTTTCTTATAATACATGGCCTGTTTATCTTGTAGTTGGAGATCTACACCTGACATCTTTTTCACTGGTCAGCACAGAGGAAAGCAGCTTCATCCACCCTAAGCTGCTCAGGGAGGAAGAATCCTTGGAAGAAAAGCCCTATGGATAGGGATAACCTATTCACAGCAGCATTCAGTGAAGAGTTTTTACCTGGTTTTCACTGATATACCCATTGTACATGGATTGACTGAAGTAGGGGTTCAATGTATCATAATCTTGCACATTAATTATTAATGATGCAGTGGCACTCTGGTTTCCAAATTTTTCCTGCAACCCAAGGGAAAGAAGAAAATAAGAACCACTGTCATGAGAAAAACCCCATATCTTAGTGGAAAGTACAGAAGAATATTATTACATATATTTTGCAGCATTTTTAACCTGAGAACTCTCAGCCTGTCAGAT
Source organism: Sterrhoptilus dennistouni (assembly GCA_013397095.1). Taxonomy (NCBI): domain Eukaryota; kingdom Metazoa; phylum Chordata; class Aves; order Passeriformes; family Zosteropidae; genus Sterrhoptilus; species Sterrhoptilus dennistouni. Next base: position 193,416 of record VWZU01017691.1, read on the forward strand.
CTTTCCATTTCTGGAATCCAGTTTTAGGAACGCAACTATCAACAGGTAATATTTCTTTAGTTTCTCACTTTCTATCAGGCAAGTAGAACATGGAATAGAACATTTGGTAGAACATGGAATAGAACATTTGCTACCATCTAGCTGTACCATTTGCTAGATACCACAATAATCCTAGCAAAACTATTTCTTTTTAGATTTAAAAGGAAATAAAGGCAAATACATACTCAAATCTGAAAAAAGACTAACAAAAAATCTAGTAAGACACAGCACAAATATGAGAGATCTGCTAGGATGAAATGGTGAATATGTGTGTTACAATAGTGGAGAATGGATACATACAATATTTATACTTGGAGAAATACAGAAAGAAACTTGGGCTGGTATTTGAGAAGAAATAAACAATGGTTGAAATATTAAGAATGTGCTACTTTGTCTCCAGTGTAAAACAAGTTGCAGACACAACTTTTGGGTGGGGATTCCCAAAGCTGTATATTTGTAGAGACTGGGATGCTATAAAACAAAGGAACTGTCATTGTGGGTCTCATTCTTCCTTTAATTTGTATCATACCTTTGCTTGGACTGTTAAATTGAAAAAGTTGACCTCATTGTAATCCAGTGTTTTTTTCACCATGACGTTTCCATCTCCTTCCCTTATAGAAAAGTAATCAGAGTCTGGGCCCTATTAAATGGAAAAACCAAGTATTTTATATGATTGATGATTAAATACATTTTTTTTTCTCTTTTTTTTCACCTTTATTATTGGACTGTTCTCATAAAGGTGCAGGATTGCCTCAACCACCACCAATGGAAAGAAAAAGGCTGATCCTCTTCCACACATTCTACTGCCTCCCCTGTCAGTGCCAATAGAATTTCTATCTCATTTATCTTGTCCTATGGCACACAGGGGAATGGCATCAGCTTCTCTTCACCAGCTATAAAAGGAGCAGAGACAAGCTCAAATGTGAAGATTTCCACTGCAGATATCTAAATTTAGTTGAAATGATCTTACTTCAGTTGGCTTGAGGACTGGAGACCGACAGCAAATCAAAAACTTTTAAAAGAGGGGAAACAGCTCTCCCTCCTGCTACTGCAAAGGACTACTGAGTTCCTTAGCTGTAGCTGAAGAGTGCCATAGATCATTCCACAAACGTTAAGAAACAGGATTCAGGTCTCACTGCATGCCAGGCTGATCCTGCGGTATAATCTGAAAGGTCCCTTGGATGTTTTGCAGATTTTTAATCTTCGCAGTGCAAGGGAGCACGCTGGGATCAGGTCCCAGCCTATGGATCTATGAAATTCAAACTGTTGTTCACAGCTCCCAACTGACAGAGGGCACTCACCCAAAGACTGTAAGTAAGGAGGCTGAACTGTGGTGAAAAGTCCTTATCCTCAGCTTCCACTTTTACCACCGTGGAATTAATTTCAGCTACCTAAGAGGAAATAAAGATCATCAAATACTCAGTGACAAGCCCCTTTCCACATCCTTCCTAACTTGGGGCAGGAAAGTTGTGCCATCTGCTCAGCAAATCATTTCCCATTGCCATTTTTGGCTGGGAGTGTTTCTCCATCACCCCACACGCACAGCTGCTGGTGCAGCCCAGCCTTTCTTTTCCACACCCACGGGAAGCAGCAGGAAAGTCCTGTAAGGCTGCAGGTAATGAACTAATCTCAGAGTGATCGCATTAGAACCGCCCCAAAAAGTAATTTAAAAGTATCCCAGGGAAAAAGTATCAGCACTTGTCATAACCCACCTCTGATACTGAAGCACTGTAGTTAGCTTGTTGAAATTCTGGAGCATTGTCGTTTACATCTATTAATTCTACGTTCCGGATGTTCTCTATTGCATCAACCTTGGTAGTGGAAGAAATTACAACAGTGAGGTGGCAGCATTCTGCTAACATTTAATTTCATCTAAGATGAGGTCCTCAAAGAGAACACCCTTCATTAAACTACCCTTTAGAATTAGAGAATAGAGGGAATTAGACTACCAGTCCTAAAATTAACTTTTTAAAATTTATCTTAGTTTTCTGTAAACAAAAACACTCCTTTCAATCAGCAGATTTGAACAGATTATCTTCTACAAGGTACTCTGAACTCCCTGCATCATAGTTTTCAGTTAAATAGTATTGCAGAAAATAATAACTTGCTTTAAATGAGACAATAAATACAATTGATAAAGCATGGTTTGTACTCACTGCTCCAATCCTTTGGCAAACAACAGCATACCAGATCATGTTACCCTAAAATTGAACAAACAAGCCCATAAATAATATAATTGGTGAACTAATAATACGATTATCAAAGACTATTTTTGCCACAATTATACAAAATTACTTATAGTACTTGAATCCTCAGGTGTGTTGTACCATAACAGTCTGCTTAAAATTAACACTTTGCAATTACTTATATCTATATTACAAAGTTTATTTGACTGCCATTTCTCTACTACTGATACTCACCTATCCAGATCTCACCATCCCCCTGTACCTGACTGCTCTCCCCAACAAAAAGTTGACAGAGAATAGAGAACATGTGCAAGAAGCATAAAAAGTGTTTTCATCCATTTGTGAAATGTCCAAATGAGAAATGCAAATGTAAAAAAAACCTAAAAAAACAAAACACCACAAATCGTAAGCACATTTTCATCCATTACAAACACTGATTGTAACCTAGTGCAGGTGGCTCAGGTACAGTGCTTCTCTGAGATGGCACTGTCCAAAACACAAATCCAGTGCTGCTCTGAAATAGCACTTGTATGATAAATTGTCTCCATTTACTCTGCAGTACTACACCATTTTCATATTCAGAGGCAACTTCAGCCAGGAAAAACACCGATATTGCTTTCTAAATTCCTGGCAATCCTCCAAAGCCAGAATTGCCTATGAAGAAGGAGCTATCTTTTTGTGCATCAAGCAATAGTGACCCATAAATTCTTTAGTGAGTGAAGTGCTTATGATTAAGGATTATCTTCTACCAAGTTATATCTGCTCAATCTCACTGATGAAATAATTCATGCTCCTGAGAGGTGAGTTGTAAGGCAAGTGGCACCTGTCCTAATGCATGTTTACAGCTCTCAGTACAACACACCACTAGGGAAGAACCTTTCTGGCTGTCAGATGACAGGAGAGTTTAGTTATAGGAAACTGAAGGCATTTAACAGATATTAGTGAGAGGTAGATACTGAATTCTATTCAGACAAATAATTTTTTTGAAATACCAACTTGTATTGAGAGAGAATCAAAAAATTAAAATGCATTATCCTAATTCTATTTCTTTTTTACTTGTCAAGAAAACCTTTCTCTCTAGGCTTTATATGCAGTAAAAATAATACCTCAAGAGCCTCAACATCCAGTGCCATAGTAGTCCTCACAGTTGCAGTGCTAGCTCCAGAATCATGTACCAGCTGTACAAAATCCAAATGTTCAGGGAATACATACTCTTTTAATTTCAGGTGCACATTGGGTGGGATACTTGTAATGTGTTCTATATCACCTGTAAGAGAAAATGCAACAAAATTAGTTTGCTTTATGGAAAAGAAATCCACAGGTTCATTTCTTATGCATTGACAACTTAATTACTGGTGACTTTTGGTTACATTTTATATCATTTTGGCATTTTCAGCTAAACTGTAAGATCTGTTAATGTCCCCTTAAATACCCTACACAAGCGTATTGATGCGTTTTCAAAACCACATAAACCCATTTTTTTCAATATATTCACACAACAAGTATATCAAGAATTAAAAAGCTTGGCATAATTTACACCTAAATTTCCACCTTTTTTTAAAAAAAACAACTTGATGCTGCAAAGCCTTTTATCCCCACTTTTACTGTGAAAATATAATTAAAGTCAGCCAACGTAATCAAAATCATTGAGAGGCTGGATAGGGATCATTTCAGTATTTTCCAAACACAAGGGCCTTTCATATATTTTAGATGGATCTATCAGGCAGTTGAATCCAGTGTGAATCTCCATTCAGATGAAAAGTAATGTGGCCTTTCCCTTAATGAGTTCCTGTTTCTACAGAACACAGCCACAAAACCCGGCAAACTTCAAATCGATTCTTATGAGACTTTCTACAACCAAGCTTTTAGGAACTATTCTCCTGAAAAGATGATGACTTGTTGTTTGTAATGATCAGAATTCCTGTTAGACTGAATGTGTACTACTTGCCTGGTTAAACACCAAATCTGTTTGAAATTGCATTGGTGCTATTAAACCACCCAGCACGGTGTCACTGGCAATTTTATTAAAGTTGCCTTAGTCACGTCACCAAGGCACTTGTGTTTATGTAATCATACTTATCTTCTCATGGAACACATTATCTGGATTGCAAACCCATAATCCCCTCTCCTTTCCAAAGTCTTTCCTGAACAGCCCAAATATTTTCCATGATCTTCAGGAAACTTCCAAGCTGTGTTTCTTCCTTATCCACTAGTTTTGCACTCCATCACTACTCGTTTAAGTTAGTAAATACTTTCTGTAACAGTCCCATCTCTAATCTCCGTGCACAGCCTTGTACTCTTGGTCTCCAGCTGCTTCAGGAATATAACCTCATCTTCTTCCAGCAGCTGGGAGTGTCTGGAATGCTGTCAGCTGCCAGCCCAGAGACACTGGACTTTATTTGTGTGTGAGGAGAAAGTCTAGGCAGCTGACAGCAAGCACAGAACCTCAAGGCTGGCTCTCAGAGACACAGCTTTGTGTGATACCACCCTGCTGCCTGCAGTGCTGAAAACCCTCCAGGAAAACAAAATCCAGCTTTGCCTGCTGCCATAGGCTATGCAGTCCTCCATGCAGAGCTAGATACACTCAGCCAAGAAGTATCAAGGAGCAGCCTAGGAAACAGCATTCCTCCCAGAGGAGAAAGCCCAATAAAAGAAGTAATGAGGAAAAATTAAAGCTGGTTGTCCCTCTTGATTTTTCATCAGATATGTCAGCAGGTTCATTCACACATACAATGCACACAGAAGGCCAGAGTTCTTGCTGGCTGATTAAAAATCAAATGGAATCAGAGTGAAATGTAGTTATCTTCTTTTCTAACTCCATGCAAGAGTCAGACACAGCAGCTAAGCTTCCACAACTCAAAAAGAAATGTTTCAACATTGATTGTAAAAAAATTCACTGCTCTGGATCATGTGTATTTTCTGTATGTTGTTGAAAGCCAGAAGCAGTGAAGTTTGCCTGTGGACAGTCAGCATGAGATCCTAAGGATTATGACATATCCCAAAGGGAAGGCTTTGGCCATAACTTAACACTTTCCCTTGTAAAACTGCTGGATATCCATTAGGGGCATCAAATATTGGCTGGACAAGGTGAACTGAGAACATTTTCTGTACTTGTTTTCTTTCCCATTGCCTGATGTGTCTGTTCAGATATTGAGATCCTTGGATCAGGGAATTTGGGGGTTATATTTATTTATTGCACTAAGTAGTAGTGGAATAAATAAATATAGTTTCATGTAGGCAGCTGCTGCATCCAGCCATGAAGACTGTTGTAAATCAATTAATAATACAGACTCATTATAAAATACACTGACTACGTGAGGCAATAAAGTGCATTTGGGAGACCAGACAATTCTAAGTTAGAATCCTGATTTTACCTGTATATCCATCCAAAAAGCTTGAGATCACCAGTGGGCTGGGCGGTACATCACAGTTGATAGTTGTGGTTTCTAAAAAGAAACAGAAATGTCATGTACAGAGAACACAGAGGGACTGTGTCCAGAAATAGCAGAAGGTAAATAAGCTGACGCTATGTAAACCCAGATGCACACAGGGGTTCAAATTAAGCTCCAAGATATTTATCATGGTGCCACCTTGAAAAGTTTAAAGCAATACACAAGGGGAAGTAAGCAAACATTGGTGTCCTGGAGCCTATCTAGGGCTTTATTGCCTGACAAGAGTGAGTCACTGCTCAGGTGTCCTGATGAACCGCTTGTGGAAATCATAACCGAAACTACTCTTGTACCTTGGCCCTGAGATTGTTTTCTGCTCCCAAGACAACTAGAGACACAAAGCTATTCCCCACAGAAACGTTAGCAAGAATCCAGGAGCTTAGGGTGAAGGCACATTTACCTAAAATTTACTCTCAAACTTTTACAGAAAGAGCCCTTTGGGAGTATATTTTTTTTTCATGAGAAGTGGCTAAGTGGTTTCTTGTATCTCAGTCACCTCTCTGCATTTTCTCTGCGTAACAAAAGTGACAGTTTTTGGGGTTTTTTTGTCATTAAGATCTACAAGCTATATACACAAAAATCCAGAAGTCTACCAAAACTTCTCCCCCTTCTCTGACTAGAATTCAGCAGCAAAGCTTCCAGAGTGCAATCCATGCTCTTACCTGTGCAACTCTTGTGGTCTTACATGGGTTTGCACCAATGTTAAAAATACCTCCACTCCTCATCCTTGCCATCCTTATGGGTGTTCAAAGGGACATTTGGTATAAACGAGTAGTGAGCTTTTTTTCCCTAGCTAGGTAGATGCCTTCATGTCTGCATCACTTTAGATGATCTCATTTATAAGCAAGCAGTGGGCAGATTTCTACACAAGTCACTGAATAGAATCCTAATGACTATTTCTAGTCAGCAGCTGCTGGTTATAGGTTTCATTCATCACCTCCATCTCTGAGTATGCTAAAGGCTAGGCTCTGTACCAGGGAAGAAGATAAAAAATTGGCAGTTTTCACTTTCTGGAAGCCTCAATACATCAAACAGAATTTTAGTGAAGTACTTATCGCCGTGAATAGCAGAAGTAACAATGGTAACTACTCCAATCTAATTTAGCTGAGCAGCAGTGCAAGAAATTCAACTGATTCCAACTTTAAAATTATCCATCCTCAGACTCAGCTTCAGCCTAGGTATTTAATTTATAGACAACTGCAGATATAAAATAATCAAACCCCAAAAGTTAAAGAAGACTTGTAAAAACCCTTATATATACAAGAGCATGGTTTTCACCTGTTGATCACTCAGTCCCTGAAAGCCCACACACCACTTCCAAGGGCACCAAGATTCCTTGTTTAGATATTATTTTATCAATAAATCAAAGCATTTGAAACTTCTAGATTTGTGATTTGTATGAATTTAATAAATTTTATTTTGATCCATTTCAATAAAAGCAGTAAAATACTCTGACATTTATAAACATAACAATACTCACGTTGTGCATCGAGACAGAGGAACGTGACCCAGCTGATCAAAGCGAAAACCAGAGCTCTGGAGAGAGCCATGGTCAATGCAGGAAGAATATCCAACTCAAGGCAAAACCAGATGGCTGTTTCTCATACAGAGTTCTTGCAAAGAATCATTTCATTTGCCATATCATAGGTTAGTTATTATCCTGACAAATGCTTCACCAAGAACGAGGCAAAAGACAGGAATAAGCCTCTGAGAGCAACCCACAAACTATATAGTGTGCTTATCATTTTCAGCTTGTGAGATCAAAGTCCTTTTGGGCAATAAAAAAATAAACCAACGAGGAATGCCACGTTTGTGCTGTGACACAAGGGCATTTTTATTTTATCGTTCCAACTGAGAATAAATTAGCAACATGTCCTGGCCAATGTGAGAGAAATGTACCTATTCCCTGGGGAAGAAAATTAATGGGCTGTGTCAAAAGGCAAAGGGACCAGCACTGCCCCTTTTATTTCATAGTGATGGCTGCGTATCTTCACATAACTGTTCCACAAGGAATAAATCCAGAATTCCTGTTTGACAACTGGTTACTATTTGATGTCATGAAAGCAAACACCTCTGAAGCATGCCTAGAATTTTACAAATACTATACACTGAAAATAAGTTTAGCAGGCAGCTAAAACATTTTACCTCAGTGAAGTTACAAAAAAAAACCCCAATCCAAACCACCAGTATTTTAGGCTTGTAGAGTACTTCAAAGATTACAAATGATGGAAAAAACCCTACATGATTGAATGTATCACTTGTAGGTAAATATACCTTTAATTGGAAGGAGCAACTGATTACACAAGGAAACTGCTGCCAGCAGTTTTTGTGATTGTGCCAGCATGTTTAGTCACCATGGACACTAAAGTAATTCTGTAGGTTGAATGAGAAGACAAAATACAATAAAATTGAATAAACCAACTAAAAATAAAATTACCATTATACTGTCATAGCCTTGAATAAATAAAACGTGGAAGCAACTCAAGCAGAAGCAATTAAAGAAATCTTAAAAGAAGTTCAAGCATGGGCACTGCGTTTTCTGAACAAAGGCCACATGCAGCAGTGATTATGCCTTCAGTGGCGTTATTTATTGCTAGTACCAATCTCAGGTAGGGAATTTTCCTCCCTGATTTTTCTGCATGTCTACAATGGCCAAGCTTTTGCAAGTTTATATGGCAAAGTAGGAAGGCAGGTCTGTGCACAAGATGCCTCCCGTGAAGAAGGAAAAGGAAAAAAAGTTCCCTTACCTAATTCACCAAACACCTTCAGGTTATCACAGCCACACCAGAGCCCCCACAATCTGATATTTGTGCCAAAAAATTCTAGCAAATCCTCTAGCAAATACTTCCACACAGGAAGCATTCTTGTGCTAGATACCTTAATCCACTAATGAACACCTACTTTTGGATATCCCAAACCAGAGGGAAGGCAATGCTGCCTCAGTTCCCTGGGAGCTCTCTCAGCAAGAGGCCTCCCAGAGAGCTGGAAGGTCAGCCATGAGAGGTGGGCATGAGACCTTAGAGGATCAAACTCAAGCAAGATCTCCCACATTATCCATGGGCAAGCAGCCCAAAAGCTGAAGGAAGAAGGCCCCATGTGTACACAACCCCCTACAGGCAGGTGTAGTAGGATGAAAACTGCTGCTGTGATGCAGCACAACTCTGTAAATTTTCTTTTTGGAAGTTGCAAGAGTGGTTGTGCTGCGAGGGTCTTGGTCCAAAACAACAGCAGCACCTCCCAAAACTTAGCATTCAATGCCCCTGTGATTCCCAAAGTAGAGGAGCTCACAGTCCTGCTAAATTTTGCCAGTTGCTGTAGCCTTCCAATGGGCTGATGGAACCTTCAGCCTCCACCACAGGAGGAGACCCTGGCTTCAGACACAGCCATCCTGTGCTGCCACTTGGCCTCAAGCCTGGAAAAGCCTTTGGCTGCTTTTATTTATAGATCCAGCCAAGAGGGGATTCAGCAGTGAATCTATTCCTGTGATAGGATTAATTTAGCATGAGTCAAGTCTTCTTTACCTCCTCAAAAATGGGACTTGATCATGGAGGTCTTTTCCAACCTAAAGGATTCTGTGATTCCCTAATTATTAAGAAATAGAGAGAAAAGCTCAGAAGGCAGTGGTACACTGCATGAAGGTTGGTTTTCATTGGGCTGCAGGAGAAATGTCTGGAGGGTCTGTGTGTGCTGCTCTCTTGGACATCAGAAATAACTTAAGGTGTTACACTGGCCTGGAGTGGGGAGGGAGGTGCCTAAATGAAAGAAATTTCATATATTGGCTCAAGAAAACATCTGATGCACAGGAGCAGTTTCCCAAGACAAACTCGTATGTCTGAGCACTCAACAAGAACAGGAAACAATGATTTTTTTTAAAAAAATTGTTTTCCCTTCTGGCCAAGGGAGAGGTGTTACTCAGTCACATCAAACATGCCCACGCTATTCATAGACTGGGACAACCATATGTCCACACTTCTCCTAACATAACATGTTTTTCCCTTGGAGCCATCACTGAATTTGAAATTCTGTCCCTTTCTCCAAGATTTCTGGGCATCCAGGAAACAGGCACAGCTCCAGAGTGCAGAAAGTTCATTTATACCCACATGTGACATCAAGATGTACACTGTAAGCCTTCCCAATATCCCAACTGTGCATCCAAAACATCCATATAGCAATTCCCAGAAACAGAATCAAGGAAATTAATTGTATTCACAGATTCACCATTTAAACAATCTGCACTGTGGCAGTGCAAAGCAAAGTTAAATGCTTTTTTTTAACATAGCTTAGTCTGACATTTTTGCATACTTGGGTCAGTTGTAGTACAGCTCACTGAGGAATTTTTAATCCAGCTTCAAAATTTGATGCAGATAAAAATTCTTTTAAGTTCTTGTAGATTCGGAGTAACTCTGCATTTAATGATATCCTGTTCTTGACAGATAAAAAGACTGTATGAGGAGGCTGCAATTTAATCACAAATACACACGCATGATTGAGACCATCAAACAACATTTATGCACATACTTAGCTCTTAAAAGCATCTATAAAAACTCACACACTTCTTAAATTAATTTTGTTTATTTCCATTAAATCAAGACAAATTTTCAAAATTAATACAAGATAAAAATTCAAGGTGGTTGGCATGGGGAAAAAAGGTAAGACTGCACATCATGGATATTACTTTTGCTCAAAAATATTTTTGAGCGAAGCAATACTGGCATGTAGACCTGGCACTTTCCCACAGAACAAAACCAGCAGAATTTTCTTCTCTCTTCTAGTCAGTAGTTCTATGAAAACTAAACACACACACATGCAACCTGCAACTTTCATAGCCAGATTTATCATGAGAATTTGGAACAACCCTCTATTAGAAGTCACAAAATTGTAGCAAAACACTTTTTCTACTGCATTTTCATACCTGATGGGTTTTATAATACTTTCAACAAACAACAATCAGTTTTCCAACATTGACCACAAGTGCTTCAAACTGCATTAGTACGTGCAAGCAGGCCTGAGGCATTCACAAAACCTTATTTATTTGATACAGATTAAAGCACTCCTGCAAAGTTACAGCTCCTGCCCGAAATCAAAGCCACCGAAATCCAATTTTCCTTGTTGGTTTCATTAGGCTCCAAATTTGCTACAGCATTGGACAAAACACACATGTAACACTGATTTTAATTGTTTCAATAAAAATCTTCCACCTTGACAGCAGGATTTTCAAGTATTGCTATCCTAGTCTTCTAACACCTACCAAAAATCATGACAAACAAAAAAAAAGCCAAAATGGAGAGAAGATAATTTAAACAAATCTCCCTCTCCTTACCGCACCCCACCCTCCCACCCAGGAACTTGCTGACTTAATTCCAAACTCAGAATTTGCTGTATAGCCAGGAGTTGGATTAAGCTTTCCCTGAGCTCTCTTTCCACCTGTTTCAAAAAGTCAGAACATGTTTCCTTGAATTAACTATCATAATCATTATTATTATTATTGCCATTTTCTTTGCTAATATACAACATATTCTCTAGGCAAGTTATTTCATTTTGGTAGCCCTGGATTTGTATTTTGTTGTTCCAAATACAGAACTTGAAAGTGCATCTGACTTCTAAACAGTATTAATCAGGCAGGTTTCAGGGAGTAACTAGACCCAGAAGATCTACAAGCCTTTGTAATGACATGTGTCTGTTGAAAGATGCAGAATTAATAACAGACCTTCTCAGAAATTTAGTGGCATAGCATCAGTTAGAGATAGAACTGCTTTGCATCACAAGGTTTGGGGTTTTAGAAGGGAACAAAGCACTGTCCTGTGCAGGAGGGGTCAGGAATGGGGATGGGTACAGATTTCATATACAAGAAAAGCAAATGGTTCACATGCAAGATGCAATGCTGCACCATCATGGCACTGAGAGCACCTTTGGAGGTCTAGTCCCTACCTGCTACCCATCTTCAGAGGAGGGGGAGTTGTGTGATGTACACAAGGAAGCCTCAGAACTGCATGAAAATTTTGCTTAAACTAAGTAGTCTAAGGTATTGTCATGGACCTTAAATGCAAATCCCCAGAAGACTGACCTAAAATGTACCATCAAATACAACACAATATAAATACACAAGGAGACTTGGGTTAATGCTGCTGACTGCATTCAGAATTCAGTAGTCTTGCTTTTCCCTTTTCAGTATTTCTAGCATACCAAAAGGCATATTTGTGTCTTCCCCATAAATAAAGTTAGTCTAATAATTTAATTCCGTAGATTTATAAAATATTTTCTATGCAACTTAACACAATAGCCTAAAAAAAGCAATTAAATTTAACTTTAAGAAATAGTATATTTACAATTAAAATAAGTACAGACCTTATTGGGTTTGCATTCATTTATAGCACAAAATAATTTACAAGGCTTAAAGTAATAAATACTGGAAAGCTTTCAGAGACATGCGTTCTCCATGTGTCAGAGTGCAGTGGAGTTTCAGGATGCAGTAATGAGTCCTGGCTAAAGTGCACCCATGACTCCTTATGCTGGACGGCCTTGACCAAAACGGGCTTTTGACCTGGGTTAAAAACACATGAGAAACACCTTTACATTATTAATGTAGAGTTTTTTACATTATTAATGCAGGTTTTAATGTGTGGGGGTTTCCTGGTTTTGTTTTACAAGGTGGACAAAGAACAGGCTAAAAGTATTGGCCAACACTTTCAGTTTTCTGTAATTTCACAAAAAGAAAATGATGTTGCAGCGGCACTGAACCTCCCCCCAGCATGGCTCCAAGGGTTTCACTCTCCCAGCTCTACTGGGAGACAAAGGGAAGCTTTCACACCTCATATGGCTTAACCTGGTGGAAGCTGATCCATAAGAAGTGTGTGAAATGAGGCATGCTTTTCTTCAAAATATTTCTTTAAAACCCACCACCCCAAAACCCACAAGTTTTTCTTGCTGTTGTTTTAAATTCTTACCTGGGATTCTTGTCAGCATTGCTCTGTCGTGCACTGACCTGTGCTGAGGCTTTTATCTGAGCTTCAAGTCTAGAATAAATGCCTCCTGCATACTGAAAGCCAGAAAAAAAAAATCAAATTTTGACATTATTTCAGTGTAATCAGTGACTTTCCATAAAAATCAGTAATATTCAGCACAACCTATGGCATACTTTTGTCCATTATCACAACCCAGTACTGAATTTTTTTTAAACCCTTTCTATTTTCCATGAGCAGTTTTTAAAAGCTTTAAATATTATTTTAAACTCTGATCCTCAAAAAATCATGCTTGGAACAAAATGAGGATTGGTAAAATTTGTTTTTTAGCTTAAGTATTGAATAGATGTTATTTTTGTTTGTGTTTAATGTTTTTATTAACCAATTCACTTCAACTCTGCAAACACTACATTTTGCCAGCACAAATCTTACTTCTTTGCTGTCTTTGGACTTGACTCGATCAAGGTCTCCCAGTCTCAATTTTATTAAGTGCCCTGTGATCTCAGACATTCTTCTCTGATCTGTAAGAAATAAGGAAGGATATTTAGAACAAAGGTTTTCATTGCTACTGAACACAAGAAAGATTAGACATAGACTTTAGTGATACTGGATTTGTAATTTTTTTTGGTTCATATAAAAACCTTGAATAACCAAGATCCTAAATCCTGATGTAACCTCAGCAGCCTTGGCAGATACCAGGATCAGCCTGAGGCACTAAACTGAGATCAAAATCTCAGGAAATGGTTTTGAGGCAGAGGTTTTTAAAGCAGCAAAATCACACAAGAGTCCCAGGAGAGATTTAAAAAGGGAGAACAAATTAATACAACTCTGAGTATTTTTAGTCAGAGTGACTGGGAAAGAGATGGAAGTGGATGTTTCTCTGTTTATCTGCACAGACAACAAATACCACAGAGATGCATTAAAAACAAGTGTCTGCATACTTTTATAATCATGAGATGACAACTATAATCTCTGTAGGTTCTGTGCTGACATCCCAAATAAAGCACATAAATCATACAAACACCCCAAATCCCATTGCTGCATCTGAGATTAAATTCACCCTACAGGGGGTGTAACTAACTAAATTTTAAGAAAATTAGCTGGATCGTTTTCTTTGCATAATATTAATTTTATGAAAGCTAAACTCATGCAGGAACAGACCATCTTCTCTTTGAGCATCTTGGTTGAATCTCAGGGACCTGGAGGCATCCCATTTGTTCTGCTGCATGCTCACACTGCAAGAGAAAGGTGCACACATCCTGTTAGCAGGGACAGCTTAAAAGGGGGTTTTAAAAGGGGGAACAGCTAAAATAGGTTCCCAAGGGCTTTGAAAATGACTTACATGAACGGGGAAGCATCTCGGGAATTTGACTGTTGAAGGAAAAAAACCCCACATTTAATGTGGTTTTCTAAGTCCAAAATTTAGAGAAAATTCCTCATTATTTAAGCCAGCCAGAGAGCTTGGATTCACAGCTGTGATTTTACCTTATCAGATGGCTTCTCCCTTTTCTGAACACTAGGTGAAGAAACTGCTTTCTTTGGGTGCCTGTGGGATTTCTTTAATTTCTCCTTTCTCCCTGCTAAGGAAGAAATATCTATTTATACCCTCAGATACTTGGAATCTCTCAACTACAGAGCTGCTAAAAGTATTTTTTCCTCTCTAGCTTAACAAATAGTGTAAATCAACAGGGTGTTTTCCTTTTATTAGTGTTGCAGGCATGCTAACACACATTACTCAAATGCTTTTCTATGAGAAATATACAGAAACTCAAGTATGCACTTAAAATATAGAGTGATTTCATAACAGCACAGATTTTTTACATTTAAAAGTAAGTGCACATACAAGCTACATTTTTGATTGTATTAATTCAGTGACTAAATTCTGAGCAGTATCAGATCAAACAACTTTAAATTTAAATTACAAAAATTTTCTTTCAGAATTTATATTCTTTTTTAAACTGGTACAATTCCAATTGCCCTTTGAGTAAAGACAAAAAGAACAAAGAACTGCCTCTCTTCCAATGGATCATTAGTAGGGTGAAAAGGAGAAGTTGCTTTTTGACTTTCCATGTTCCTAAACCCATTATCACATCAATAAATGAATAAGTCTTTTTAGATCATATAAAGCTTAGCTTCAATGCAGACACAATTTTAGCTACATTAACCAGTCATTCCTCTATATAATCAAAAGACAAATCTGCAATTCTTTTTTTTTGCATGTAAAAGTAGTCATGTAATTGCTGCCTTTTCTTCCAACATTTATTACATGAAATTTCATTAATTTGAGAATTTCCTGCAAAATAAGTGCTTGATAATTCCAGGGACTTCTCACACATGAATAGTTGCAGCTTTTCTTGTTTGCCAGTGATTTTTGATGGCACTGAGCAGTGAGGTAATTTGTACCTAACCACAGGAAAACTAGGGATAAAATCCAAATTACTTAGGGTTTTATTTTTGAAACACCTAATATTCAAAACCTGCTTACAGAGGACTTCTGCTGCCTCAAATTCCTGTCTGATAACTCCAGAGAGGAGGACTGTAAAGGATTGATGTACCTGGTTTCTTGCACACTTCTTCTTCATCCCCCACTTCATCCTCAGTGACCTCTGAGCCCGTGGTGTACTCCTCCTCCTCAGACAACAGTGATTGCTGCTTCTAACCAACACCAGGAGAAGTCAGAGATTAAAAGTCAGGCAAGGTTTCTATTAAATGATATATTAAATCTGTCTTGCAGGAGCTGACATCCAGCAGAGTTCCCTACCTCAGTGAGGAAACAGTGAGTAATTCCTAACAGATTAGGAAGTACTAATAACAGCACAGAATTATGTTAATGTTCAGTAATGTGATGTTTACATTGTTTGAATATACACATATATCTAAATTAAGTGATAAGTGCCTTGTAATGAGAAATGATGAAGCTTAACAAAGAAGACATGAAGCACCTCAGACCAGCCAAGAGAGAGAGAGAGAGCTACTCAAAACCTTGGATTTTGATTTATGTTTCTGCCAGCCTAAAAAACTATTAATAACTTATGCATGCAGTGCTAGTGTGGCTTGTTGCCATTTATAAAAACATTCAAAGGATTTTCTCATTTCTATTAAGGCCAAAGTAGTACTTCACACATATCATACTTTCTTGTAACAACTGTTGCTACACTGCAACCTCCAAGTTAAAGCAAAAAAATACATTTTTTGTCTCATTTATTAGAAAATAAGACAAAAATCAAAGCTAGTTCTTTGCTAGTACAAAAGACCAAATATTTTAAATCAGTAAAATATTTTACTAACCAGCTGCAAAGTCCAGTTCTTCAGAGACAAGAACTGTAGTCACAAAGAGAGAAAAAGGCATATAAGTTAAAGAAGTAATAATAATTAAAATAAAGAAGTGAGAGGAATTCTAAAAATAGGGGTGGTATGTTACAGTACAGCACTCTACACTGGTAACTCCTCCCATCCTGAACTCTAAATTTTGGTGGCATGACTAAACCCAAGCAGGTTGAAAACCACTGACCGATTAAATGCAGTCAATTAATGTGTTAGTGAAAGTAAGCTTAGCATTAAAAATATTTACACCTGATTTTTTGATCAAAAAATCAGTCCAGGGCAGGAGGGAAGTTATGTACTGAAATATTTCCAGCAGACATGGGAGAAATTTTGCCTTTTCACCAACCAGGTATTTTGTACCTATCCTATCCTACAATGCTCAGCCAGTGTTTATTTTTAATAAAAGTTGTTCAAGAACTTCTTCAAAGGATCGTCATCATTAGAGAAAAAGAAGGAAAAGCATCAGCACTCACAGCATTGATTTCTCCAGTTTTGGGGCACCAGGCTGTATTTGGTTCTACAAGCACATCACATTCAAGGCCCTTGTCATCACCAAGCCCAAAACCAGAATCACTTCAAGAGAAATACATAAACCAAAAATAAATATTTCTATTCCACTACTTCAGAATCAGTCTCAATTTACTCAACATGTGTCAAGAGAGCAGACCGACCTCCAAGTCAGCCACATGACATTTTGATAGCAATACATTAAAATATAAAGGTATCAGTGAATGCTTATGGAGGTTGAGTGACTAAAAGCCTGCTTGAAAAGTAAAAGGAAAACGTACTTGTTCTTCACTTCCCAATTTTCAAGTGAACAACCAGAAATAAGTTACCCTTAGAAAGTCCTATGACTCATTTTGAAATGGGAGAGAACTCAAATATAACAAGCACATGTGTTCACTGTTGAAGGCTAAGTTATTTCAGTAACACAATACAATGTTCTTACCTATTCTCATCCTTAGTGAAAGGAACAACTATAACATCCCTATGATGCAGCAGATCATTCAAGATCTGAGCAGTTTGAGATGGCAAAGCATCCCCATCTTCACTTTCTGGAGGTAACTCCACCATGTGATCCCTCACTTTGCAGCCCTGCAATACACAGAGGCAGAAGAGCAAATATTGGAGTTAATGAGAGGAACTGATTACATCAGTATAATAACAAAAGTTCTACAACCCTTACTTTGGAAAAAGATCCGTTTTCCTAACACACTGCTGCCCACCCCACCCATGTGTTTTGCTTTTTTCAAGGAAAGCTGCAGTACCTTTGGCAGGGTTGTAGGGTCAAACCGAAGAACTTTTTGGTTACAGCAGGGATACACTCCTGTGCCAGTCGAGCCCAGAGCACTGGCTACGCCTGGATAAAGAACTGGCTGCGGATGGTACTGGCAGTGGGAGAACTCAGTGCACAGGAAAGACTGCATTAGCAAAGAGACAGAGAACGAGAGGTGAGATGACCTGTGGAAGTAAAAATTGTGCACTGTAAAGAATATGCACTGAGCTTTATTACCACATATTTTCTAAACTGCTTTAGTCCCTGCTTCACCCCCCAAAAGTCACCCCCCACAAGGCAAAGTGAAATCAGACTCACCTGGTTACACCTTGAGCAGGTCAGCCAGTTGACAGTCCCCCAAAGACGCCAATAAACATCCCGCCAGGATTTCAGCTCCTCATGAAGGCCAATTAAATACTCATGCACTTCCCAGGTTTTGTCCCTGAAAAAGCAAAAAATCAGAGTCTTGACTCTCTGTTTTGATCCTGCCACCAGAAACACGACGTGGAGAAAGAGCAGAGAACACACTGGTGAAATGCCTCCAATAGTTACAACAGGAGGGATACAATGTGAGACAATGATTACTAAATTCAGAGCATGACAGAAGAGCCTTTGTTTTTTCAGAACAACCTAAACTCACTCCTAACAAAGAATTAGAGCTTGATTCATCTCAAGATCCACATACTGCAAATTTATAAGCTAAGATAAACATCTTCTATCTATCTGCAACACAATAATTACTTAGCTAAGAAATACAGTTTGAAAGCTCCTGCCCTTTTGATGAAAGTACATACCTGGCAGTTCTAGTATTAAAATATAGGACTTTGTTCCTTCCTTGTGGTCAAATGAGACACACTTCAGAATTCAAAAGAATGCAGTGGGGCATGTTATCTTCAGAAATAGCAGATAAAATTTCTTCCCAATTTTAAGCCCTGGCCTGAACCATTTTTGTTAAATATGTGCCTAACCTAGGCTAAGCAAGTAGTACTTCCAGTTGGAAGTTAGTTCTAGGCACCACTAGAGGACCAATAAACAGAAACTTATTTTAAAATTACTAAAGATAGAACTGTATTAGCTCCTGAGTCTGAATTCATTAGTGGCCAGCATCACTTCTCAGTAAACATATTCTGTGCACCAAAGCATCACAAGTAGCACAAGGCAAATAATTAAAATCTAGATAATCCTCTGAGTAACTTGAAAGCCCTGCACATTCATCTGCTGGGAATTGCAGAGCAGCCACATACACTCAGCTTAAGTGAAGTAACACAATTAATGAATTTCATGTGACTAATCACCAATGATCTTAAATAGGTCAGGACAGGGGCACAAGATTTGGTTCTGTGTAGATGTTAATCAGATCTTAACTCCACCTTGGAATAACTGGTGGGAGCTGATATGGATCTGTTTTGGTTGTTCTGAACAAAATGGATCTGGATGAGAAAAGTCTCCTGTCATTAATCTCCCACCAACCTCCTTAAAAGGGGCAGGAGGGGAGGGAGGGAACCGCAGCTGATCATGGACTGATCTTCATTAACAGGAGAATCCAACTGTTCACAGCCATGGATCAGACAGACAGAATTCAGTTAAACATCTGTGCCAAATGAATCAGACTTACACAGGGAACAGGTCCTGCAAGCTCCTCTGACAAATACTTCAGGAACAGAGAAACAACTGGCAAAGTTTATTTATAGCAGTCTTTAAGCAGGTTGAGCATTTGATTTGACAGAAGAAAGTCAGACTAGAAAATACTCTTTAGCCTTTCTTTGCTGGTAGGGTGGGGTCTAGCCTTCACTAAAAAACCTTGCAGAAATGCAGCATTTAATTCAGTCTGTCATCAACTGCATACATCTTCAAACCATCTGATGAAAGAATTAGCTGAGTATTTTCTATTTAAAGAAGTGCAACCCAAAAATAGCCCTCTCAGTAATCATAGCTGCAGTTTTCCCATTTCCATTCTGCAGCAGCACTGCTGAATGAATTTCAGTAGTATACATCATCATAATCACACTCTCCCTGTTTTATTTTTTTTATTTTTTTTTTTTGCTAGGTAATACAGGAAGTTGAGATGCTTCATACACTCTTCACATATCTGTGACTTAACTTTGTCATGTATCTGAGTATGTAGTACTTCTAAAATCACCCAAACTCAGAGTTGAAGAAACATTTTATATGTGTACATACTCACTACCTTATATGAACATAGACAATATTCCCATGTTGGTCTATGTTGATTTTTCCTGGTACACAAGGAATTCTCCTTTCAGTTTCTTTGGTTAGCAGCTTTTTACATAAACAACACCTAGATGAAAAAGAGAAAGAAGGAAAGAAAGCACTGGAGTAAGAGCAGGACTTCTAAACACAGGGATAGTCCTTGCTATTGAAGCAGCCATATAAAAAGACCATACCTGTATAAAGTTGCTGCATTTCCTCTAGAATCTGGATTTACATACTCCGGGTCAAAGAGCCTCTCAATCTTCTTGCAGAAAAGTTTACTATTAATGACAGCAACACAGCTCACCCATTAGAAAAACAACTGAAAATTGCTTTATGTATAGTGAGATTAACAATCACATTCTGATAAACAAAGTCACTCATAGAATCCAGCTTTTAATATAATTTCCCTTTACATTATCCTGTTCATCTCATTTTTACACAAGTGTGACAAAAGTGATACTCTGATTTTTTCTTTATTAAAATGCTTGCCAATATTAACTGCCAGCTTCTACCTTGACTAAAAGACCTTTTATTAGTGAATATTGCTGTGAAATTGTATTTCATTCTAAAATTAAGCCTTCATCCCTACAGACTAAAATCCTCCCTGACTTTCACCTTGTCTGTCAGTCTGTACTCCTATAATTGGCCCCTTATCTTGATATTAAGCTGGGGTCCTGATGTATGAAAGAACATTTCATCACAACTATTCAGCCTCCCAGCCATTCTGAATTGTAAGTCCAAACATCTGGGTTCACAGGATGAGGCCAAACCATTCCCTACCCACTAGGAGCATGTCACCCCATAAAAGATTTCTCACCCTAATCCTGGCTCCCATGTGAGAATTCGTGAATTATTCACCCATGGCATGCTCCTAGTGTGGCCTTTCCTTTTGCTCATTTCTTATAAAAGCTCCTTCCTTTTGCTCATAATTTTAATATAAAATTCTGAAGTCACACCATTATGTTCTGCATTAAAAATACATTCCATGAGAATTTATATAACATATCATTTCAAACTGCACAGTCTTAGCTGTTATGAAATATGATCCCAAAGGTCAACAGCACTTCAGAAGTGTATTACAGGGCAAAAAAGTTACCTCTTAAATTTGTCTCTTTTGTCCTTCAGCTCTTCCACCTCATTGTGCCTGAAGAGATCAGCAATGTGTGTAACAAGATTAGCGTTGATACAGTTCATGTTACATGGCGTGGCTACAATGGCATTCATATTTTCGTGACAATAATGAATGCATTTCTCTACCTAGGAAAAATAAATATGAATGTTAAGGAATTCTAGACCACCCCCACCCCCAATTGCTTTAAGACTTCTATTTTAATTGTGGGGTTTTGGAAAACTATTTCAGTTTGACATAAAAATAGGAAAACGAGCCTCAGATTTGCCAAAAGGAGAAACTGAATTAAAGTGATTTAGTTTATGTTCTCCTCCAAAAACTTCAGTAACCTTCCAACTGCTTGTTAAAATAGAACCAAAAAACACGTGGATCTCAACTTCAACAGCTGTGCTTTCCTGTGGGTTACCCCAATGACAGAACTTTTGACAAACATTTTAACAAAGTCAGCAGGTATTCCTTATGCAGAGCTGGAAAATCAGATCCTAAACTGCAGACATATCATTCATGTATCAAAAGATACAAAACAAGCACCCTAGATCACACTATCACATTTAGAAATAAGTTACTCCACATTTTATTGCATTGAGATTCTGCAAATATTGGATTACTACACTGAATAGGAAAAGTGTTAAAAATCTCAATGTTCTCATTGCAGCACCTGTTTATGTAACAGCCAAAGCACAACAAACAAGCTGTTCAGACACCTGGTAATTAACTGTGCCCTCATGCCAGAAAATCAATATTTCTTACTACTTACTAATGAATCCATCTTCAAAAACTCAGAAGAAATAAGGATTGAGATGACATTTGATGGTTCTAGAAGGCAACAGAACAAATGCAGGGTTTTTTACATAGATTTTTTTGTAATTTCGTATCACATCCCTCCCTCTTCATATTTAGCATCTGTGTTAGCTATTATTTTAGCAATCAGCTTGTCATTCCATCTGCTAGTATATAGGACCTTTTAACCATCTTCAGAAATAAACTTCTGGTTTATCATTTCAGTGACCAGAGTAAAACTATACCCTGGAAAAATTATTAAAATTGGAAAAGGAGACTTCACAGGAATACAACTGAACAATTACACAAGATTAACTTCCATCTGTAGCCATCACACCCAGCTGAGATTTTTTTTCAAAATAACCTTCACATTGCAAGTTATAAACAAACCAAGAGAATAAAGTTGTATTTTAAGAAGTGGTAGCAAAGACTCATTAAAAAATTAAAAATTTGCCTCAAAACCTGCAAAGGCTCTTCTACAATTGTAATGGATTGCATTGAAATTGTAGAAAACATTGCAATTGTACCAACAGGGTGCAGAGGAGAACTAAACAAACCAATCATCAGCATGTAAAATCTACCACTGTGTCCTTGGTCAGATGAGGTCTGAACAGTCTTAATTAAAAACATCACATCCCAAAATATATTAGGGCTTTTTTATTGCTTCAACTTTCAGCATGTTTCCTCAAGGCTGTCAGTGCTGGCAAAGCAGAGCCATCTGCTGAAATGACCAGATCTCTGTTGCAACATTCTCCTGTCAACTGACAACAGTCGGAAACAGACTGGGGCTGAACTGCATCAAAACCATTCATCTTCAACTAGTCCAGAACGCAATGAACCTAAAAGAAATGATCTGCTTTTACCTAAAGTGGGCATTTCGTTATCCTCAGACTCTTTGGAGTTCCTTTTGACGTATCTTATCAGCCAGTCAAAGATGTGAACGTCACAGTGCACGGAGATGTCCACCTCCTCCCAGCGCTGGGCGTCCACTGATAGGTACTCAGCAAAGTATTTCATCTCCGAAATCAAAAGGTCTCGGGGACACACAAAATCTTCCCTGAGGTTTTTGGCTTCGTCGCACACGTGGATCACCATGTTCGGCCTCAAAAGAGAAAAAGCCACAAAGCAAATTAGGAGCCGAAGCCAATTAGGACATCAAAGCCCAGCGACCTCATTTCCAACTCTGGGTCATGCATTGCAACACTGATGTCACCAACAGGGTTTTATTAACAGAGTGTCCTGGCTTGCAGTGTAGGATGTACACAAAGTATTTATTCTATCACCATCTTCA
>VWZU01017691.1:235020-262344 GCA_013397095.1 Sterrhoptilus dennistouni
TGTGCCCCGCCCGCTCGCAGGCGTCACGCGGGAACGCCGAGCTATTCCACCAGCCGCCTTGTGGGCGCGGCGCCCCAGCACGCCGGCCGAGCGATGCGCTCTGCCACTCTGCTGAGCGAGCCTGTGCCGGGGTCCGCGGGCCGCTGCGTGAGGGGTGAGCGGGACCGGGAGCGGGAAAGAGAGCGGGAATAGGAACGGGAATGGGAATGGGAGTGGGATCGGGAGCGGGAATGAGAGTGCGAGTGAGAGCCGGAAGGCGAATGGAGCGGGAACGGAGCCGGAAGGGGGGTCCCGAGCCCCCCTGCCCTCAGCCGTGAGGGGTGCTGAGCTCCGCCCTGAGGTGCTGGGCCGGAGCGGGGCCCCGATTCCTCCCCCAGCATCGCCAGCAAGTGTCGGGAATATCGCCACCTTTGCCCTTACGTGTCACACAGCGCCGGTATTTAAGTCTCATGGAGATGAGCTGAGGTTGCATTTACCTAAAAGCGTGTTTGTTCGTGTTTGCTCTTTCTCTCTAAAAGCAGATTTGGAGTTTTCCAGGTAGCCTTGGTTTTTTACAACTTATCATAAAGCATCCGAATCCAGGGCTAACGAAATTAATTGAATTAATAACTTTTCTGTGCTGTGGAGGTTTCCCATGGCTTCAGTATTTCTGTGCAAGGTACTCCTGAGCAGGATTGGATGTGGCATGGAAAACATGGATACATCCGATCCCTTGGGACACGAGAACTAGGAGAGCATCAAATGTTGCTTACAGGAGCTCAGCCCAAAGCAAAGTCAAGTGGTTCATTAGTACTGTGGAATTCCTTGCTGAATTTATTCCTGCTTTGAGTGGCAGTGGACTCATTAAACCTTTGGTCTGAATGACTGTGGTTATCCTTATTTGCCTCCTGAAATTTCCTAGATGTCCAGTAAGGGTGAGCAGTTCACTGGGAATCTCTCTTCTTCTGAAAAAAAATTACTGAGTTCTGTCACTTCACAAAATTTTGGCAAAAAACCCACAAAAACACTGAAAGAACAAAAAACCCAGTCTTTTCTAAAGTTCTGGGCAGAGAGAATGACAGGAAACTAAATTAGCCATGATATTTTAGGGGTGAAAAAAAGCATTGTGAGATTTCTCACAAAAACTTGAGTCTTATATTGAGAAGGGAAATAAATCTTAAAAAAAATTGTGTAACAAAAGGGGGTGACTTGAGGCTCTTATTTTTTTTTCCTTGTGATTTTAACACACTGATTCTTTAGTCACTGCAATTTTAGGAGGAATTCCCATTTTAAATTTGCCTTAATGTGTCTTAGCTCCACCTTCCTTCCTTCAGTAAAGATTAGCATGTCATGTACTTTATCCAAGATAAAACTGGGCAAAAGCTCAGCATTCCCTTGTCAGAACTCATTCAGTTTTTCTAGGAAAAACCTGAGAAATGGAGAAGCTTTTCGTCCAGTCAGGGGTCTTTTTGATTTGGTCTTCCCCTTCTCTCCTGCCTGTGATTTAAAAGAAATGTGTCTCTAAAATTCCAGTCACTTTAAATATGGTGCAGTTAAAGTCTCAGCTGAGTCTTTTTGTTATTGAAATGCTGAACTATGTTTGTTCTGAGCTTTTTCTTTTCACTTCTGTGTGTTGAATTTTAGGTCTGCCCAGCATGTCTCCACTGACAGAGAAGGACAGGCCCATCATTCAGCTCTTGCTCAGCACTGGCACTTGCCCACGATGTGTTCTGAGGTTCTGCTGTGTGGGGTCACAGATGCTCTACAGACATCCCCACGAGGTTTGTCCTGTGTGGTGTTCTTGGACTCCTGGCCTGAAAGGAAAAGGAGTTATGTAAAACTGTGCTTTTTCCCTTAATGTAAAGGGAATTTACATGGAATTGCAGAACTGGCAGGGGGATGCAACTGAAGAATTGCAGAGCAAAGGTTAAGGATAAATCAGAGTAACACGGTGTTTTCAGACATCCTTCTTAGCTTGCTCTAATCCCCTGTCTTTGTGCTTGTGTCTGCTGGTGTCTCTCTGGATTGTTTTGTCTTTGCTCAAGTTTAGGCTCTCCAGAATTCATTTTCAACATCTTTCTTCCCTGTCCTTTTCCATTTCTTATCAATTACCTGAGGACTGTTCATTCATTGTGTCATTTTTTATCCTTTTGCCTGTTTTCCTGATTTTCCTCTGAGTTGCAGCAACACAGTAACTGCTGTCTTCCTTACTGAAAACCTTTTAGTGAATCCTCCTTCCTGAACTATGTCTTGTCTCTGATCCTTCCAGGAATCAGAGACATGCAGGTAATTCCTAATTTTTGGAGGCTTCTCTCCTGACACAAAGTTCTTACCCTGTGTGTTTAATTTCACTCCCACCTGTGTCTGTTCTCTTTTCTTTTTATTATAGTGGCCAACTCTCTTCCTGGGCTAGTGGAGTTGAAGGAATTAAATTCTGATATAATCTAAATGACAAGAAAGCACTAAATGTCTCTTTCCATGGAATAGTGATGGGGCAAAGATAAATGTCTTTCTGCAAGCCAGGTCTGGAAAATGTTTTGGTTCTTGGATGATAAACAAGTCTATTCAGCAATATTTTCTCTGGAAATTTCTCTTTTGAGAGAAACGCAGCTTGGAGCTGTTGAACTGTGTCTTAAAGATGTCTTTGGGTATAAAGACATCTTTAATTAACAACATTCCATGTCCTTAATTACCTACACTACGCCTCAACTGGAACAGCACTGCCCTATGGAACTGTGTCTGTTAAAGGGGAGCAAACAATCACAGAGGTGTGATTCCTGTGTTTGTGTTAGGAGCTGCTGAAGGACTTGCGGGAGTTTCTGAGGAACAGTCATGAGGAAGAAGGCTCGGTCTGTCTGGATGTGTCTGACCCACCGTGTAAGAGGCTCAGGCTGGAGCCTGGGGAGGAAGGTGCTGGTGACCGGAACCACAACGGAGCCATCCCACAGCTCCCCCCGGCTGATGATGGGAATGCTGCCGCCCAGAGCTCGCCTGGGAACGTTTGCAACGTGTGCTTGGGAGTTCTCCAGGAGTTCTGTGAGGCTGCCTTTGTTAAAAAGGTAAAGTTTTTGCCTTTTGGGGTACTTTTCTGGAGCTTGCATATGTTGGGGCCTACGGGATAGAGCCGATGGCAAAAAACACTGTGCAGGGTTTTTTTTTTGTTGTTGTTTTCTCAAAAGAAATGTTTTCTCTTTCTTTTGAAAGAAAGAGTCCAGGCAACAAGCCAAAACATTTGCCTCTTTTGAAGATTTGAAATGTAGATGGCAGAATCCTATTCCACCCTGCTCCCAGGCTGTGCCTGCACACCTGTGCATCTGTGGTGGGACCAAATTTTGCCCAGGTTTTGTCATAGTGGCACTTTCTTTAAAAATAACAGTGCAGGTGCAATGGAATGACTGCAGGGAGCACACTTTCCTAAGAAAAGGACTAACAGATACGTGGTTACATTAATTTAGGAGATGACCTGAGGTTCAGCTGCTTTCAAGGAAAACCTCAGTGGAACTGGTGAACTCTCTTCACTTTTTTTATGTGACAGGAAGATGAGGAGTCATCAAGTGCTGTTCTCTGAACTACGTGTTTCTAACACAGCATGAACCTGTCTTTATGAAGTGCCACAGGGGAAGAAAACATTTTGGTGATGCAACAGATTGTGGATAATAGAGAAAATGCGAGTTAGGAGAGAATGTGGGCACAGAGTCTTGCAAATGCCATCCCTGAGCAATTGCATTGCTCGTGTGACAAACTGAAATGTCAGCTAGAAAACTCACACTGTCATCTGAGATATTTAACAGAGCTTTGATAGAAAAGGATTTGATTTAATTGCAGGAATGTATCAAAAATGGGAATAGACAGAAAGCATAATATGCAGTTTCTGTTGTTGCAGAACATAATTCTTTCTTTTTTGTTTCCATGGGCAGAATATGTATCTTTTTACAGACTCCACTGCTGAGATCTGTTTAAAAGCTACTCTCTTTAGTAGCAATGGAAAATCTGACAGCATTTGTTAAGGCACCACAAAACATAATTATTTGATACATAAATTTCCTTATCTGAGATGCTGATTTCACTTAAAATTTCAATATACAGTTGGGCCTAGCCTGGAAATAGTGAGTTTGGATGTTTCATAGCACCAAGGGTGCTGTTGATTAGTAACTTTTTTTTAACAGGACAGAAGAGCTTATATTTCAATAAGTTGTTAGTGATTACTGTGATTTGTATGTTGGACATGAATTCAGAGTGGTTGCTCTAGAGCAAAAATTATCATCTCAGTCCCATTGCTGTGGTTTCATATTAAGCTCCTTCTCTTACAGGTGTGCCAAAAAGTGAATTCTGCTGACTACCAGTTCACCAGTTTTGTGTTTTCTGTGTCACTGCCCCCACAGCTGTCTGTCAGGGAGGTAAGTAACTTAAATATAAATTAAATAATTAAATATGTATTTAAGAAAGTAACTGTGGAATGTATAAGCTGAAAATGGTTTTATTTTTGATTGTTATTGTTTAAAAATACCCAAAAGCCCATGCTGGAAGTGAAGTCTGCTCTCCCCTTCCTTGTGAGTATTATTGTAATTAGTAAAGGGCCTGGGTCACTTCAGTTTTCAGTTAGCCCAGGAATTACCTTCCATCTGAAGACCTAAAAAGAGTTTGTTGAAACCCTCAGTGAATTGTTTTTGATGCAGATGCCAGCCCTGCTTTGTGGACCTTCTTGAAGATAGAACTGGCACAGTTGGTGCCTTTCCAGGGATAAATGGTAATTGGTAGTGCAGAATGCAAATGAAGCAATTTGAGGATGAACTCTTGAAGTGTTCAGCATTTTAAATGATGGGAAAATGCACTTAGTCACTTAGTTGTGAGATATTTTGCAGTCTTCCTCTGCTTTCTGATACAAAATGATGCAAAAGTACTGTTCTAAAATTGATGCACAAGTGGTGTTCTGAAGGGCAACATGTAAATCTGTACAACAGATGCCTGCTGTGGTTAAGAGGTGCTGGAAGCTTCAGTGAACATGGCAGAAAGAAGTGTAGATGGTTGGATTTCTGTGTGAAGCTGTGGTGAGGTCTCTCCTGCTCCCTCACAGCTTGGTAAATAATCTAGTGCACATGTAGTGGTGGTTAGTGCTGTTGGTTGTGGCATCTTGGGCAAGGGCCACTGTCATAGCTAACAAATATTCCACTCCTAAATCTTCTGGAGCACAAGATTCTCTCCTTCCCATCTTAAACTGAGCACAATTGTTGTGTTTGCTCTGTCCTTTCTGGCTGGGTGAACTGCCCAGATTCCCATTTTGGTTTTGGATGCTTCCAACAAGTGAGGTCTGTCAAAGAGCACTTTGAGGGTAGGTGAGTATTGGGATGCTTTGTGATGCTGCAGCAAGCCCCAAACGAAGGTCAGTCAGGCTTTACCAGGTTTTACTGCAGCCCCAAGCCTGGAGTGAGCCGAGGATCCGAGAGCAGCTGATGTTTGCAGGAAGCCTCGGTAGAGGGTGGTGTTGCACTGCAGTTCGGGTGAGGGAGGGATGTCCTCACTGCCTGGGGCTGCTGGGGACAGCCGAGGGAGCCAGAGCTGTTCTCTGGGCCCACAGATCAATAGATGGAGTGACAGGAGTGAGTAGGGAGCTCCAAAACTGGAGCTGTTCCCTTTGGAAGCACTTTTAATTCGACTTTGGATTAAGAAGTTTCTGCTGTCTCTTCTATTCCATGCCTCCAGTCTTGTGGAATGCTAAAGCAGTTGTTTGCTCCAATTGCAGGGGTGAGAAGGGGCGGTGGTGGAAGAGGAAGAACTTTAAAAATCATGGGGATTTATTTACCTCCTATCTGTTTATCACTTAAAAATAAATAGGTGAGAACCTGTTTCACAGCCACAGAAAAGCAGCAATACAGTGTGTAAAAATGCCTGAAAATATCTAAGTCAGATATCAGAATATCTCAACATGCTTTGTGCTGAAAAGAGGCCATTTGTTAAATTCTGCTTTTAATTCTTTGACCTGCTGTGTACAAGAACATATGGAACCCTATCATCAAAGAACACCCAAAGGCAGCCTCTCTCCCACTGCCCTCTGGTGTGACACACAGATTTTCCCCATCATCTTTTTTAACCAAAAAAAAAAAATCAGAAACTGCCTTTCAGTATTACCTTCATCTCATTTAATTATGACAGTTGTCATCCTGCCAAGTCTAAAATGTATGAGAGGAGCTGGAGAAGAGCGGGACATAAAATCTACATTTGCATAGTATTTGTATCTGTGATGCAAGGAAGCAATTGCCTCCTTCCACCAGGAGGAGATTTGATTGAAATAAATCATAAATCCAGGAGTCCCAAGTTTATGTCAGACAGCTCAATTAGAATATGAAGTGAGTCATGCCCTTCAGAAGGGTGACTGCTGGCTCTGCCCGTGGTCTCACTCATGATCCATCATCCTGGTGCTTGCTACAAGGACATTGATGCAAATACCATCTGTAGTCATTACTCCCTGTGGGGCTGCCTGTGCCTCATCCTGGAATTCCCTATCTCCAAGCTCTCTTCTAATGCACTGAAACAATGCTGTGCCTGGGATTGCACGTGGTATTTCAGCTGTTGCCACTGTGCTCCCTCAGATGACACCAGAATAATATCCTGCAGCTCCTAATCAATACAGTGCCTGGGCTGGTGTGTTCCAGAGATGTATTTGCTGCTGAGCATTGCCCTGCAGGCTTCAGCTCTGTAATGAGCATTTTTCATTTTCAAACCACTTCACAAACATGAAGTAATTACGAGGAAGAGGGATCTGATCCCCTGCTCCATGTTCAGCTGGGAGAGAGTAGAGGGGTTTGGCTGGCTTGGTGGTTGGATGTGGTTTGGAATTTGGGATCTTTTGGCTTCTGTGCTTGCAGTACCCTCATTATTGTTTCCTCTTAACTGAAGGGGAAAAGTAATTTCTTTAATTCTCTGTTAACTTGGAAATCAAGATAGAGAGGGGATGAAATTTGACCTCTGGTCTCATTTTAGCATAGCTGCTCCTGTGCATAAGTTTTGTAGTTTTATCCCAAGAAAACAGGGAAGAGGAGTGAGATAAGCCTCCCCCTTAATCCCAAACATCCCCAAGCTGCATGTACTCTAATCAAGCCATGAGAGAGGTTTCCTTGTAAATTGGCATTTGTCAAATGCAGCTTCCTAGTCCCAGTTCTGTCGTTGTCACATCCTCTAGTTCAGAGATACACTCAAGGAATTTCAATTGAAGCTATTTTTATTTATGATTTTATCTGGGTTATTATGCAAACAGGATTACAATATACTTCAAGTGAAGCAGCCTTACTCACACTCTCTTCAAATGCAGGATATTGAATCACAGTGGATTTGAGCAAACAGGATTTCATCACTACAACTGCATTTGTTTTGTTCAGCAGTGAGTGGGTTTGTGTATCATGGATATAACAAAGTTTGTGTCCTCTCCCCACCATTCCTCTTCCCTCTTAATTTCTAGCACTATTTTTAGGGTTCCCTCATTCTTATAGATGTACCAAATGAAGGATAATAGACTTATTTTGTTGATTGAGTTCCTTATCAGCATGGAAAAGGGATCTGTGATGCGGTTCCTTCTGATATCCATGTGATCCTGGCCCTGCTTCCTGGAGTTTGAGACCTGTTTTCAAACCTCTTCCTTAGAATTATTTCCTTGAGAATGCACAGTGATTCTTTCAGCAGAGTTTGGGGGAGGTTATTCTTTAAGTATATGAAAAATAAAAGATGGGGAAGGGATTTAAAAGTCTGCAGCCTACAGACTGAAAACTGTTCTGTTGTGTTGGTTTCAAATCAAACAACTTGATTTTTGGAATTCATCTTCAGTGAGGATGGTGACCCAGACTGACTGAATTACTTAGTGGTTTCCTGCCTGTTGTAATGTATTTTGTAGTTGTTGTTAGTAGAAAACTGAAAATGTTGTGCCTCATTGTAGGAAGTTCTGAGAAAAGTTTTTCTCTTTTTATTAATTGTTAGTGAAGTCGAGCATTTGTACTAAAAGCTCCCTCTGATTTCTAGAATTATTCCTTCTGTTCCTCACCTTTTCCATATTTAGCCTGTTCCCCTAAACTAAGTGGTGTGTTTTAAATAAGGGGGCAATTCTGTGATTACTATAAGAAAAAGTATGGTTTTTATTTCAAATTTTAATAATGGATAATAACTGAATTTGGGGTTTTATTAATTTATGTCAAACAGTTTTCAGATACCATTCATTTAGACACTTTTTAAAAATTTCTATATGGAAGATAGCTGATGACTTAGTGTCTTTTTGTAGTTACAGTATTAATAGGAAGTTTCAAAGTGTTTAATGATGCCTCTTTTTTTTTTTTTTTAAAGCCAGATAGGATTTGAGGTGAAGGGCAAAGTGATGTCTTAGAAATAAAAACTCACAGCCAATTCCATCTTTCCACTTCTGAAGTAAAAGCTACTTCCTTTTAGTAATGAGTTTTTAAAACACTTATTTTGCAAAGAGTCTCTCAGATTGTTGGAAGTTCTGAGCCTTGATTTCACTTGCTTTTATATTTTTTCCTCTCTTTTCCCTGGGCATGGCTGGTGACCTGCAGCGTGCTGCTTGGCTGGGGGTGAAGCAGCAGATGAGGTGAGCCACAGCTTTTGCTGTCAGTCTGACAAGAACTCTTCATACAGACACCATTTCTCTATGGAAATGTTGATTTTGTAGTCCAGTTTACCTAATGCTTACAGAGAATAAGGTGGCAGCTGGGTTTTGTGGGCTTTGTTTTTTCCTTTTTTACCTGGTTTGATCTTATTTGGGGTTTCTTGTCTCTTTTGCTCTCTGAGTTCCCAGACAAGAGGTTTGAAATGCATCTCTCTTTGTCAGCTTTTCTCTGGGCAGGCTCTGGAATGACTCTTGCAACTTTTGATCTCCCAGTAAGCTCTGGCATCAGTTTCCTCAGTGGGCAGGAAAAATTGAATCTGTTTCACTTGGCAGTAGTTACTTAAGTTCCTCTTGAAATATTGTATGTCATGTATCTATTTTTGGCAGACCCCTCTGCAAGTTACTATTTCTTTGTGTTTCAGAAATCTGGGCCTTCCCTTTCCTAAGGATGACATCGTTCAGCTGAAAGAAGTTTATAAGTGGATTATTCATCCCCAGTTGTCAGAAGAGTTGGGTGTTCCTGCTGATGGAAAGGTCTTGTATAAATAGCACTTCTTTTTTGATACGTGTTTGTGTGTGTGTATTTATACACTTATACACATGGTGGGGAAATAAAAATGTATCTTTTTTTCCTTATTAAGGGAGAAACGAGTTGAGTGGCTCCTAAATTCATTGTAGGGAAGAGCTGGAGAGAAGTTCTTTTAACCAGAGATCTCCAAGTGAGAGTCCTGAGGGGCCCAGTGTTCATTTTTGTACACACAGATCATTGCATCTTCTGAAACCACCACAGGCTTGTGCTAATCTCTTGTGCTGCCGTCCTCCTTTTGTTAATGAGGCTTTTCCAGTTGTCTCCCATTCCAGGATCCCTGTTTTGCCGAGGCTGAGGAAAGCTCACACAT
The DNA here is from genome assembly GCA_013397095.1 of Sterrhoptilus dennistouni. Classification (NCBI taxonomy): domain Eukaryota; kingdom Metazoa; phylum Chordata; class Aves; order Passeriformes; family Zosteropidae; genus Sterrhoptilus; species Sterrhoptilus dennistouni. The sequence goes on from VWZU01017691.1 coordinate 244,504, forward strand.
TCCTTCCCTGCTCTCCTGTCACTGCCAACACTTGGTGCTGCTCTGGGAGCTCAGTTGTTCAGATTCTGTGGATAAAATAAATTTCTGAAATGTACTGAAAAGAGAAAAGACTGGTCCTTGTTCACTTTAATGAACACTAGAAATGAGCTTGTTGGGACCTGAAATATCTCTAAGTAGGCAATAGAAATGTGGTTTTTTTTCAAACTGTTTTCAACTTGCAGATTCTGATCAATACCCTTAAAATCTTTCTGAAAGGCATTGACTGAACATGACAATGAGGTGTTGCCAAATTCAGAAGCACCTTGAATCATCTTGAATGTAAATTTTCTGCAGTCGTGGCTGTCTGTAGGTGTTACTTGTCACCAGCCATAGCACTGAGCCCAGGACTAGATTCACTTAGTCTTTATGTTGATTTGTCAGCTTCCATAACAATTACAGTCTGTGTTTTTGCAGGAGTGCTAATTGAAAGCATCCCTTTTGTCTTAGTGAAGAAAAAACCCACTCAGTTACTCTGAAGATGGTCTAGGAAGAAGCAAACTTCTTATAAACCAAGCTCCACACCACTTAGGCACAGAGCCACTCCAGACATCCCTGTACCACAGAAGTTGTTTTCCTAGTGCCCTTTATCTACAAGGCACTTGAATATTAGCCAGTCTTTTCAACAGCCCTCCTGAGGTGTTCTAGTATCTGAGTAACAGAAGTAATGAGCGTTGTTTGCCCAAGGCCAGAGAGGGAATTGGGGGAAGAATTGAGATTACACTGGAGTTCCTGGGCTAGCTGTCAATCCACCAGGACATGTTGCCTTCCTTTGCCCCAAGGCCATGCAGGCATTGCAAAGGAAGCCCCTGACAAAATTTTACAGTGGTGACTACTGCAGGGTTTTTATCTTTATTGCACTCCTGGGAGAGCTCTGGGGTTTAGTGACCCTAATAAGCTTTGAGCCTTGTCTGCCTCTGCCTTGGCCCTGCACAGGATGGGACCAGTGCAGGTCACTTATGACTCTGAAGTGCTCTCACATCATCACTGGTGACTTCAGAAAGGCAAATGCTGCTCTGGCACACCTTTTAATGTCTTTGAACTTAAATAAATGGGTTACTGTCTCTTTTGTCTCTACTGTTTTCCTAAAACTGCAATACGGGTGGGTGCTTGAGAATATCCTCCCTGGTGTTTAAAAAAACTATTACCACCTCCTTGTTCTTTTTTCTTTTTTTTTTCAATTTAGAGTCTATTTGAAGTTAGCGTGGTCTTTGCTCACCCAGAAACAGATGAGGAGTGCCATTTCCTGTAAGTTTTTCTGCAAGTAACAAAAAGATCTTTATCTAAATGTTGTGCAATGTTGTTGGTTTGGATTTGTTACAGAGCACAATATGCAGTGTTTATAAACTAGAATGTGGCCTGCATCTAGGTTTCCTCGTATCCACATGAAGTTGAAGAGCTTGAAGTTACACCACCTCTAGCTAATTCTGTTCTTTAATGCCAATTAGAAAAATCGTCTGGAATTCTGATTTGAACTGGAAGGAGAGCATTCAGATAAGTTCTCCAATTTCAGCTCTCCTCAAAGTCATTCCTTGTATCATTTTTAAAAACTTTAACCATGTAATTGCAGGTGGGGAAATCTTTTGAGGTCATGCCTAAGTTTTCCTGCTCCTGTAGGACACGTGGACAGGAGGAAAGGCTTTGAAGTGAGTTAATCCAACGTAGCTGGTTGATCAAAACAAGCAGAAATTCCCTGGCCGCTCACACAGCCTCTGGCCTGGCCCAGTAGGGCACCTGCTGTACATAAAGAAGCAAAATAGTTCTGTGAATTCAGCTGCCATTTAATCTGATTTCTTAAAATTTAGCTGTAGTGTATTCTGGAAAATTAGGGTCACTCTTCCTGTTTGTTGATGCTTCCTGAAAATCGAAAGTTTCACAAAGTGAATTTGCATCTACTGCAAGTTAAATCTGAACACAGAAGGAAGTTCAGCAGAGACGTCTCTGCTGAAACGTGAATTCATTTCTTGGGACTGGAGATTTCTCTTGCAGCCTTTATTTATTTCCTGATTTCTCTTCTAGCAATTAGTGATCTTTGAGTGCTTAATCTACCACCTTCTTGGTTTTCCACAACTGCATCTTTTTTTGTCTTGAGGCAGGGGATGAGGGAATAGAAGTTTGGGATGGAACCAGTGTTAGGAACAATTATTACCAGTGTTTGCTGAACAGCTTTCCTTTCCAGCTTCTTCAAGGCTGGGCAAAAGAGGGATAAAATAAAGGCCAAACTACAGTTCTAAATAATGGCTCCTGCAATCCTGTAAAGAACTGAAGTGTTTCTGCATCCTGCACCCTTTTGTTCTAATTTATTTAATTTTACTTCTTTCCTCCGAAACCTCTTCACTGGTATTTGCTGCTCATCCTCCCATCCTTTTTCTGGCATTTCAGGAATATTTCTGTTGAACCTGTTATGGTGCCAGTGTTAGCGCTCCAAGCAGAGCAGCTGTAGAGGTGAAAGCTGTAAAGAAGTTCCATTCCACACTCCAATTACTCAGGTTTATTCCATGTGACCTGACAATATCCCTTTATTTGCCTTCTCTTTGTAGCATACTTAAACAGCAATTAAGGTCTGAGACACTTTCTGAAGTAACAGCACATCAGCTCATTTAATTACACAGTAGTTCCTGAGGTGCCAAGGCATTCTGCTTGAGTGAGTGGCTGGCTCTGGGCACATTCTCAGGCAGTGCTTTGGTTTTCATGTAAATATGGTAAATTTGGGAATTATCACAGGAATAGTGACAGTCGTGGTTTCTGTGGAAGCAAAGTAAGACTTTGTCTCAACCTGGAGAACTCCAGGTGTGCTTTTGGATTGGGTTTCCAAGCATGGCATCTGCAGTTTCTCACCTGTTCTTACACAATTGTGTGGAGGTGGGTGTGCTGAAATGACCCATGGTTTGACATGGAAGACTGAATTGGCTCTTGGCAATTCATATTTAAGGATAAGGTGATACTGAAATTTTGGAAGAGGGAGTTTGCATTGCTCTGGGTCACAGACTGGCCAGGGAAGCTGTTTGTGTAAAAACAGCAAAACCTGCTTCCTTAGAGTCTGAAGGAGTTACAGAGGTGTTGAAAAGCACGAGCAAGAAATGACAAGTTGGGTTGGAGATCAGAAACATCTCTGACTGCATACACAGAAATCCAGAAATCATCTCTGACTGCATACACAGAAATGCACTGATAGGAACAGCAACTTCCTCTACTCAGAAAAGGTGTTTCACTGACTTGGCTTTCACTTTCGTGAAACAGCCAGTAGTTTCCTTTCAAAGAGGCAAAGCACAAGTGGTGGTGAACACCTGGGGTTACTTTTTCAGTGGGAAATGGAACTTTCCTCTCCAGAAGGGACAGTTTGAATCTCAGGTTTGTCGTGGCCGTTGTCTAAGAGCAGCAAGTACAGAATTCAAGGTGTCAGCAAATCTTGCCTAGAACTTAAAATATCAATCATGATCTTTATTGAGAAGGATGGGAAAGGACTGAAAGCTAAACTTGTGTGCTTTTCCATCCCATCTCAAATCTGAGACATGATGTTGGTCAGAGCAGAAGAGCAGAGCTTTGTCCATGATTTCTCTGGATCAAGCAATTCACATCTTGCACCATTCGTGGTTTAGGATAACGGGAATTTGAAAATCTGCTCTGAGCTAAGCTGTGGCAGTGAGACACTGGATGTATAGGTACAAAAATCATTTACATGCTGTGCTTGTGAGTCTGTCTGTTTATTTCTTTCTCTGTAAGAGAAGCAGCTAATTTTTATTTCTATGTTTAGAGCCACAGCCTGCCCAGACTGTTTCAAACCAGCAAAGAACAAACAGGTAAGATCTTGTCATTTTATTTCTGCTCTGACATTCAGAATTTCGCAGCAGTGGCTACAACTTACCTGGGTATTCAGTCAGTGCTCAGTGTCTGCTTTTCCCTCATCAAAAAGCTCTCTGGTTTTCAATTGCCTGAAAATAAAGTTGTCTCTTTTATCCACTTCACAATTCTCAGCATAGGAAAACCAAGAACTTGGTACTTTTCTTTAGGTCGTTCATTTTCCAGACTGTCTAAAGGCCGTAATTTTAGGCAGGTTCTCTGTAAATACCTCCCTTAAGATCTAGGAATTTGATTATCATGCATTAAAAGTCGCATGAAAGATGAACCTCAAGCTCTCTGTGGGTGAAGCAGTTCAGATAAGTCACATTGTGAAGATGAGACTTGGCAGCCAAAAGGGAAATGATCACACTGCAGTTTTCATGTGCTCTGATCTGAATGAAAGCCAGGATACCTGCAGGATGGTTTTATCCTGTCTGCCTCTGGAGAGAGGGGGAAAGAAAAGGGACCTTGCCACTTGTTGCAGACCCCGAGCACACACACAACCACTGATGGAAAAGGGGATATGCAAGGATAAAAAACCGGTTGGAGGGAAACTGATACGAGTGGGACAGTTGATGTGATCAGAGGAAGAACAAATAACTCCTGTCAGAAGCCATTGCAAGGCCTTTTATTGTTTCTGGTGAAGAGTCTACCAACATTTGGCAGAGGCAGAGTCCAGCCCTGGAATTCTGCTGAGTCTGCTCCACCTGACCAATAAACGCCACTCATTTTTTTAGCAGGGTTGGACTGTTACAGCTCACTGCTTGCTGCATGGCTGTCCTTTAAAAGGGGGGAAATCCCACATACGGAGCTAAACCAGCAGGGCCTAGCTGTTCAATCCACACAGGCAACAAAATGTAGGGGAATCTAAAGAAAAATACCAGCTCTGAAGAGCTGTCAGAGGTTTGTCCTCACAAAGAAGCTGGGCTTCAAGGGCTGTGGTAATCAGAGAAGTGGTGTAAAAACTGGCTTGTGAAGGAAAATTTCTGTGCTGTCTCTGTTATTTAAACGTGCTGCTGCTTTCAGGGCTTTCCTGCTCATCTGTTCTATGAGGAAGGGAAGTGCTATTATGTCTAATTTATGCTTAGAAGGAGAAAGAGCAGCTTTCCTGAAGACACCCAGGTACTCTTTGGAGCCAAGATTTGAATTGTCCCAAACAGTGACCCAGTATTTTTTTTTCCCCCCAAATCCCCAATCCAGTTTGCAAAAAAGACATCATGAAATTGGAAATTCAGCAGACACCCATCAGGGCAGTCCCAGGGAACCTGGACTTCTTCAAGGTTCTTGGTGAGGGCTTTGGGGAGGATCCAACTGAATCTCCTCCTAGTGCCAAAAGAGATTATTGAGAACAGGGAGCCAGGCTGGTCTGCACAGAGCGTGATGGAAGGATGACACACAGTGGTAATGTGTTGAAATGAGAAGCTCAGAGGAGACACAAGAGAAAACATTTTACCTTGACGAAACTGAGAGTGGAGCGGGCTCTGGAGAGAGAGGGTGCAGGCTCCATCCATCAAGACTTGACCATGCTTGATTAGAAGGTTCATTTGGAGACCCTTTTCCTATCCTCAGCCTCCCTAGAGCAGGATTTCACCTCAGCTGTTACAACACCAGCTCCTCCTGTCCCAGGAATGTAAATTGTCACTGGAGTGAGCCCAGCAGCAGCTGGCTGTGCACAGAGCTTGGCAGTCAGCTCCTGCTGTACTGGCATTGCTGCTTTTGCTGCAGCTTGGGAGTGGGAAGCTGCTGGCTTTCCACAGGAGGAGCTGCCCAGCCCCACTGTTCAGAGCCCTTAGTTCTGAGAGTCAATCAACTTTTGAACTTTAGAAACAGAGTCCTACTCAACAGGCTTATTTTCAGCAGAACTACCTGCCTGCTGTCACTGACATAAAAGCTGGCCTTAGGTACATTTAACTCCTGTAAATGAAGCTGGTTCAGGTTTCTGTTCATGGATTTAGGATTCTGGTTTTAAACCATTTTGCAAATTTGGACCTGGGCTCCCAAGTGAGCAGTGGCAGAACTGCACATTGTAAGTTTCAGTGCTTTTTTCTTCCTCAGGCATATCCTTTCTTTGCTTTTCTTAGTTCTTGACTCATTGTTTTATTTCACTCTGCAGTCTGTTTTCACCAGAATGGCAGTTATAAAAGCCCTGGAGAAGATAAAAGAAGAGGATTTTCTCAAGTAAGTATATACTGAAACTGTTTCTTAGTACTGTACTTTTGTATAGAATTAGGGAGGAGAGGAAAATATTCATTGTGTAAGTAGAGGTAGGATGGCTTTAAAAGAACTTTTGATTGCTTAAATTCTGTTGTTTTACTGGTTAAAACGTGTTTTCTTTCTGGCAATAGAAAATGACTCCTGATCTTTTAATCAAAAGGATTATTTTGAACTTTAGAGTTTGTAAGGTAAGCTTCCTTTTGCAAGAAATATTCCCATATTTCCAAAATGCTAAGAGCTGAGTTTTAAGAAAACAGCAAGTGCTGTTAATGTGGTAAAAATCACACACAGTGGGAAGCCAAAAATAGGCACTTTTTACTGCTCTGGTGATTCTCCATCATGTTTCTGGTATTGATAATGTTTTACTCTGTTTTTACTTTTAATACAGGCATTTCCCATGTCCCCCAAGTTCAACAAAGAACCACTGTGATGCTGTGGAAATTCAGTGCAATAATGGTGCAGTTTTTGTGGCTGGTAAAGTGATCCCTTTCTTTGCTGCTGTGTTGTGTTGAAGAGAACTTTATAACCTTGCCCTGAGACCCAGAGGATTCTTGCTGTTTGTTAATTCCTGTAATGAAGTGTAAGGAGCAAAGAAATAAATCCAGCTCTATCCAAGAGTGGCTTGAAAGGGGAAGAAATTATATTTGACCTTTGTTGAAGGTATTATTTTCTCAAAAGTTAGAAATTACAGATCCCATCAGAATAATGGTTTGGGAAAGGCACCTTCACACCAGCCAACTCCCAGCAGTGCTGTTCACTTCCTTGGGTTTTGATTTGGATTCAGAGGTTTTCACCATCTGGATTTCTCTGCATATTATCCCATTCAAAACTGCAAATCTTAATGGGATTTATAAAGGTTTGGGTGAGACAGGCAGTGCAGCAACATTTGGGTGTCCCTGAGTTAAGATGATTTAATTTTTTTTTCATCTGCCTGCCAGAGTATCTGCCATTCTTCTAGTCCTTTGTATGAACAACTTATTTAAATACATGCAAACTGGTTATTATTAAAAAGAACACAACCTGTAATTTAAATCCAACATGCTGTGATGATAAAAATCCTGAATATAAAGAAATGGAAAATGAAAAAGTGCAGAAGTGAATGGCAGGGTAGTCCATGTTCTACATATACCCATTCCTTATTTTTAATTCCTGATTAGACAGTTAGATGTACATTTTTGTGAATCCAAGATAGCCAGTTCCTTTTAGGCTTTTCCAAACAGTTTTATTTTAAGTTGCTTTATTGGATAGTTTTATCAGAACTCAACAGAATGAAGAGCAAAACAGAGAGTTTGCTTTCTGCTTGTCATTTAATACTGGTCTTATCACTTATAGTTTATATCTTGCTCCAACAAAAAAACCAATCCAAGCAGGTGTTTAATTTTTGAAGAACTAAATCCAGAATAGAATTTATTGAGTACAGTGCACATATTTTCCATTTAATAAATTAGATGGGATCTTAATTTGTAAGCACAACATTGTCCTCTTGACCTTTGGTGTTTAATGATCACTTCCCACCCTAACCTTTTTTAAGGATTCAGGAACTGCCAAACCAAGAAACACTTTCTGTTTTTTTAAACCTACTCTTGTTCAGATCAAAAGTTAAAATTATTAGGATGGGAAGCTGAGAGGACAAAAAAATTGTATTTTATGGAAAGAGAATTTAGCAGTGTGAGGCTGTGTGTCTGAATGATGAGTTATCCTACTTTCATTCTTTGCCCCAGTGAAACTTGTTACTCAGTTTCCCCATTTGTTTGTGTGGCTTTTTCTGCTGCTCAAACTGCAAAAGGAAACATTGTTCAAGATAGGAAAATATGATAGGAAACCCCAAACCCCTGAGATGTCAGAGGCCCAAAGCAATGCACAGAGCTGCTCTGAACTCTTTCTATTTTCTATTTGCAAGGTTTCAAGTTGAAGGCAGTTTAAGCAGGGGGCTGCTGCTTGGCCTTTATGAATTATTTCCTTGCTTTGGGAATATTCTCAGTTCTTATCAAACTTGTCCATAAAAAAGTTCATTTTGGTCATCCAAGTCAGGCTTGTTCTGTGGAGGTGCCATGAAAACATCACTGGGACCATCCAAAGATGCCAATCTATTTACTTAGCACCTTCTCAAGGTTCCTGCCATTCCTCCTAATATATTATTGGAACTTTTTACTCCTTGTGTGGTGCTCCTTGTAGTGAGCCAAAGCATTTTAGTTTGGGTTTCTTTTCTCAAGCCTTCAGACAATAGCAGAACTGGCTTGGAACCTGGATTATTTCATACAGGGGGGTGATTCCTGGAGGCAGAACTGTAGCCACAGGCTTTCCAGGTCCAGCCCAAGTGGCCACCCTGGCTACTGCCACTCTCCTGGATGCAGCCACATGTGTAACACTCGTGCCATGAAACAAGCTCAAGCCTGTCAATTTATTTTCACAAAGCTCCCATGGAAGTTCAGTGTGCTGTGCAAGACTGCAGCTTTCACTCGTGGCTGCAGAATGATTAGAAATACCATGGTTGTCTTTTACAGGAAGATACAACAAATATTCCAGGAACTTACCTCAGACTCCCTGGATTATTGATGGGGAAAGGAAGCTGGAATCTTCAGTGGAAGAATTAATTTCAGAGCATCTAATGGCACAATTCAAGGCAGACAGTAAGTATTTAGGAGATTTCCTACCATACATAGTTTTCATTACTACTGGAAGATTTTTTTGTGGTAGCTACCCACTTAATATGGGAGTATAATGGAAAAAAAATGTTTCTTCATCCCTCGTTTCCTTCCAAGTAAAGGCTTGTAAACTTTATTTAGCTGTGATCTGGGAGTAATTAGATCCTTTTATCCTGCTAAAGTAGCTCCTCAGTGGATCTGATGATGCAAATATGTTGGTTTCATGTGGTGGTGTTTTTGCTTAACCAAACTTCTTAACAGCTGGAAATTCATAAAATGACTTGTACCAAGAAGGTTTTTGCCACAGGATAGGATTTATTTCATAAGATTTGCCTGGTCTTTGACCTCTTCATATTTCTTACCTGGATTCATTTATTTTCCTCAGTTCATAAAGTTCCACAAGCTAAATGCTTATCCAGGGATTGTCCAGATGAAATTATCACTGCCCATCATTTGCCATCCAACAGATGTGGAATTAGAGACATAGAAGGCCCAAGGAAAAATTGCATTAAATATTAGTTTGGAAAAAAACCTGCTACTTCCCCTTCCTCTCCTCCCAGTGGATATGTTAGTCTGGTTGTAGCAGTCTTGTTCAGGCCAAGGAACTGGGAGTGCTCATCAAGAAACTTGGGAATAAATAGGAATTCCCACAGTTTGTGAAGTGCAAGCTCCAGTTTGTAAAGTAGATTTGAAGCAGATTTTGCAAACAAGTTTAGAAAGAAAATATTTCACCTTTTAAAAGCTGTAATGACTATTACAAATGTAAAATAATAGCTCACCTGCCTTGTTCAAATCTGTTGTAGGCTTTAATTTTAGTTCCTCTGGAAGAGAAGATGTGGATGTAAGGACACTAGGCAATGGTAAGACCCCTTGTGAAACACAGAGATGAAATGGGTGCGTGGAGCTCCTCTAACAGATCCTGCTGAATTCCAAAAGTGTGACTAGGCTTTGGAATTTCATCTGAGAACCGTTTTAGTGAAATGTAGATACTTATTCCCAAAGACCTAACAGCTTCATAAAACCGGCCTGAAACAGGAGCCCTTTTTCAGTGGCCTTGGCTGCATGGAAAGGCATAGTTAGTTAAAAGTATTTTATTTTATTTTATTTTATTTTATTTTATTTTATTTTATTTTATTTTATTTTATTTTATTTTATTTTATTTTATTTTATTTTATTTTATTTTATTTTATTCATTCCCTACTTTTAAGCCATTTATGTCAGACTGATTCCTCTCTTGTTTTCTGCTGGATCTTCCTAATTCCCTCACTGTGACTGTGGAGTGGGGGAGCCTTGTTTTCTTTTCCAACTTGAGTCCCTTACAAAGTTCAGCTGCTTTCCAACATGCTGAAGCTGCTGTAGCCAAGGGAGGAGGGAAAGAAAAAGTAAAAATGAACAATTCTGTGTTTCAGTAGCTGTCTGATTTGTAGTGTGATTCTTGGCATGGCTTGTGCTGGGGATTGTCCTGGCCCTGAGCACAGAGTTACAACTCTGGCAACAGATGTTGAGCTGAGGGAGTGGGATTTAACATTGCCATGCACCTGGGCACTGCTGTAGGTGATAGAAAATAAGCTAATTAGCTTTTTTTCTTATTTTATTTTTTAATTAGTACGCACTTGTACAAGATGTCTTCTGGGAAGTCATAATTTGCACTTATTGCTGATACTGGGGTTTAGTAGCCAAAAAAAAGTCCCTTGTTTCTTCCCTTGCATCTGATGCTCCAGCCCTCGGCCCACCAGTCCTCTCCCTGTTTGTGTAACAGCAGACAGCCTTCACACCTTCCAGCCTTGCTGTGTAAACCCAGCATTAATTTAGAACAACATGTTTTTGTGTTTTATGCCCGTGCCTGTTGCCAGGAAGACCCTTTGCAATCGAGCTGGTGAATCCTCACAGGATACATTTCACCACCGAGGAGATGAGGAGGCTGCAGCAGGTAAATCACAGGCACCTCACACAACTCGTAAAGCACTTGCTGCCTCTCCAACCCAGCAGCTTTGCTAACTGATTGCTTTTTTAAATACCACAGGCAATTAATGACTCTTCAGACAAAATACAGGTTCGAGATTTACAGCTTGTTACCAGGTCAGTGTTTATCGTCACCGGCGGGGGATTTCAAAGTGACACTCGGGGAGTTGGGAGGTGTTCCTGCTCACAGCCTTGTATAATTATGCTTATGTTAAGTGAGTAATTAATTTCTTTTGTTTAGAGAGGCAATTGGTCGTATGAAGGAAGGTGAGGAGGAGAAGACAAAGACCTACAGTGCCTTGATATGGACAGACAAAGCAATACAGAGAGAAGACATCGCATTTCTAGATGATATCAAGGTAGCAGGAGCTCTTGTTGCTCATTTAAATTGTACCTGTCCTGGTGCCCTAGGGAAGAGTCAAATACAGGCCATCCATGGGCCCATCTCTTGCTTTGTGCTTGGTTTTTGGTTTTTTAATCAGGGTTTCTCTTGCTGTAGGGATTTCCACACCGCCTTTGCTTCCTTTGCAAGTCACTGCAGCAAGACAGGGGGGTTGGCTGTTAGCAGAGACAACAAATCCTTGTGGAAAGTTCACCTTCCAGGAGATCAGATCCTGGGAGAGGAGGAAATCTGGCACCTGCACCCCTTTTTTACTTTAGATAGTGTCCTATGTAAGTGAAAGGAGCAGAAAAGCTCTTTTGTTCTGCTCTAAAGAGGTTATCCCACAGCTGCAACATTTTGGAGGTGGAAATGTCTATATCAGGGTGCAAAGAGGCCTCAGGAAGGCTCAGCATGTGCAGGAATGAGAACTTTCTCCAGATGTTGGCCTGATGGAGAAGTGGGTTCAGTTTTTGGTGTGTTGCCCCATTTCCTGCAGGTCTTGCTCATGAGCTCATTCTCAAAGCCATTACAGCTCAGGCAGACAACTGTTGGGAAGTTCTTTCTTTAGCTTCCCTTGCTCCTGAGAAGTTGCCTTTCAAACTGCTGCCTCTCCTTTGGGAAAGAGAGTTGGGAATGAACTTTTTAAAAGACTTCTGAGATCTAATCTCATTTAAGGTTTTTTCCCCTCACTTTTATTTCTAGGGGCTTGGCTGTAGTTTACACAAAGCATTTTGTAGGTGGGATTTATTTTTTTTTTTCTGATTGCCCTGAGGCTCTGAGTAAGCTGCTAAATCCTGGAGTCATTCCAACAAAGGGCTATGGAGATTTCAAGGTTATTCCTCTGTATTTGTGATTCCATTAGTTTGTGTTCATGCGAGGCCTCCTTTGGCCTTTGAGAGGGCTGTCCTTTTTCCTTTGATAAACTTGGAACAAACCGGTCTTGCCTTGAGATTACTCAGCTGCCAGAACACAAGATAACAAAGACGGGACTGGTTAACAACGCACACAATTCCTACAATCTGTGCAGCATTTCCACACCTCCTTCCTCACATTTTTGGTCACTTCTTGTCCCAGGAGCTGAAGCTGGACCAGAAGACCCCCTTGCGGGTGCTGCACCGGCGGCCTCTGGCCGTGCGCTGCCGGCTCATCCACACCATGAGGTCCGAGTACATTGACGAGCACCACTTCCGCCTGCACCTCAAGACTCAGGCAGGGACGTATCCTTGGGTGCCCCAGCTCGAGGCAGATGCCAAGCAGCCTCCTGGTGGGAGGGATTGGGATAACGGGAAGATTCCTGCTCAGGCGGCTGCAGTGTGTTGAAATCTCCGCTCTCCCGCAGTGGTGCCGCTGCTGCACGGTGTTTGCTTTTAGGTCACAATTTCACAGTGGAATTTTCATTGAGTATGTGACAGATATAAAAAATGTGCTGGTTAAAATACACTTTAGCTTTTTCTAATTTAACTGAAAACTTTTCAGCTCCAAAAATGACCTTTTCCACAGTATTTAATGCATTTCAGTGCAGACTGGAGATCGCTGCTATGTACAAGATACAGTTTTGTCCTAAATTCACTACTCAGTTTGGAATGAAACAAAATAAAGGTCAGCAGTGCAGTTTTTGGTGCCTGAGTCAGAAGCCAGGAATTAGGTGCTCTCCCTAAAGATAGGTATGGGCTTAACAGGATATTGACTAAGAAATTACTTTTTTTTTTCCCTTTTGATTTCTTTGGTGAAAATCCACCTCTCCTTAGCCATTATTTCCAGCTACATTAAAGAGTTCGTGCACGGAGACTTTGGGAGAACAAAGCCCAACATTGGGTCCCTTCTGAACAGAACTGCTGACATTCTGGAGCTGGATGTAGAAGTAAGTGGGTTGCTGTTTGTCTTTCCTGGAAATTACTAAGGGAGTTGCCTTGGTGAGATGCTTTCCATGGAATTGCTCTACAAGTGGATCAACATTTCTTACCACAGGAGACATTTCCTACTGCTACTCCTTTGTAATGCAGCCCAACAGCAGTAGCAAAAAGAGTTGTGATTCTTTTGGTATCTGTAAAATACCAACTCTGCTGCCTTTTTTTCCCCCTCTGCTTTTCTAGTCTGTTGATGTTGACTGGCCTCCAACTCTGGCTGATTAACTTCTGGAGCTGGGATGAGGAAGCAGCAGCTCCTTGGCAGCAGCTCCTTGGCAGCAGCTGGTGACCAGACACTGTGCAGTGTTACAGCCTGGGTGCCAGGGGTGTCCCTGGAACATTTGGATCATGTTGGTCTGCCAAAGGATACCCTTGGGCTCTACTTTTACACATGCTGGACCAGGTAGTGTTGGTTCAATCTCTAGCTTTACTTTTATTTCTTCTGGACATAAAAAGATTTTGGGGAGCCAGTGTATATAACCCTCCATTGAGCCAGATTTTATTTTAAACTCTTTTTGTATTGGATACTACAGCTTTCCTTGTGTGGATGCATGTAACATGGAGTTATCTGAAACACAGTCCCAACTTTTCCTGAGCAGTTCATGCAGGAAATCCCAAAGCCAGGGAGACTGCAGCCAGCAGGAGTGCCAGGAGTTGCCTGCAGCAGGTTTCCCTGAGACACTGACTGCTTTTTGGTCAGTGGCAGTAGAGAGGAGCAAATTTGTCTCTCAGAGTGCTTTTCAAAGGGGAAAAAAAAGTTTTCAGAGGAAAACTTTGCACTGAAAACCAAGTTTTTCTCATTTAAAAACACTGGGGATGCTTCCTAGAAACAAGAGTTGAGGCCTCTTGAGTAGGAATTCCCCAGTGAGTCACAATATATAGAAAGACTGGGAACTCCTGGCAGTGGTGCATGATGGGAATCTAAAGAAAAATAGGAATACCAAGAATGTCAGAGTGCAGGCAGAAACAAAAGGTACCACAGCATGCTGGTATCGAGAGAGAGAGAGAGAGAGAGATAAAAAGCTGTGATTTAGCAGTACAACACATTTTTTCTTGTACCTCTCCTTGGATGGATGCCTGGAAGAGTTGAACACAGCCTAGAACTTGGCTGGAATAGGGCAGACCTGACATTTTCTTTGGTTATTTTAAATGTTTCTTACTAAGCACCACCTACATCTTTAGGAAGTCATTTTTAATACCTGTATCATGTTAATCCAATAGGGAGGTGCTTCCCTGAAGTACAGAAGAGAGTTAAACTATCAACAAGTAATTAAGGCTTGGGATTTCAGAGCTCTTTGTTAACATTTTGGGAATAAAGAGGGTAACATTTGCCAAGACAAGCCACTGTCTGGGGACAAGGAGGATGACTGGGATGTCTTTCCCTTGAATTCAGTGATGCTACAACAGCTCCATGAGAGCTTGAGCTGGAGGTTCTAAAAGTGTTAATTTTAAGGAGCTCCTTTAAGGCTCTGCCTGTGCTGGGCTGTCAAAACTTGTGTCTGTAACGTAAGTAATTCAGAAGCTCGTGTTTTTCTAACACAAAAATTTGATTCAGACAGCAGTATTATTTTTGGTTTTAATATTAAAACTCTTATGAGCAACAGATTCCATGAGTAGTTCTCAGATAATAATCTGCAGCTAGGAAGGAAATGTCATTAATGATGGAAAACCAGAGAAACTGAATTCAGAAAACAAAAGAGAATTTCATATCTGTGTGATATCTTAAAACTTACAGTGAGCTAAAATGTGATTTATAAATTCCATAAGCTACAAGGAAAAAAAAAATGTCAACAAAACTGTGCTCTCTGGACCCATCAGGGATGGGAAGAGCTGTTCCAAGGGGAAATGGAGCCAAAAGGGAGAGAGGGAAAGGGCTGCTGCAGTAGTGCCAAGGACACAGGAGGCTCTGCCCTCTGCAGCTCCTGCTGCATGTGGGGATCCCAGGCAGAATCCAGGATGAACAGGGCCATAAATATGACCCTCAATGTGCTGAGTCTGAGCTCTTCCCTGGGCAAGGCAGAGAGCTCCTCCCAAAATCCCCAGGCTGTTTATTTTTATGGTAATGAAGTATCCCAACAGGGGGAGTGGACGCTGATATGGAAATATCCCTGAGCTCGTGAGACAGGTCCTGGGCACCTATCACCTGCAAATATGAAACTGAGAAATGCCACCTGGGGATCTGAGCTTTCATTTCCAGTCCAGTTTTGGAACCATCATGTACTGAATATTGCAGTAATAATATTCACGTTGTACTTGGACTTCCACCTGATTTTTAGGAGTATTTTTATGAGTGCTCAAACTGGGTGTTTTTTGAGAGCCAGATTTCATCTTGTGTTTCCCCAGACAGACACCTCTAATGCCTCCCCCTCTGCATTTGGGTTTTGATCAGCTCAGCCAAAAGCATCTCTCCCCTTGTCCCCTTTGCCTAAAAACCCAATAGCTCTGCCACAAAACCTGCTGAGGCAGATGAGCCCTCACATGCTGAGGTTTTACAGTGGCCACTAGCAAAAGAAAACAGAAAATACCCCCAAAACCCCCAGGATAAGCAACCAATAACCTACCTTGTCCCTTTTTCCTGCCTTTCCCGTGGCAAGGGATGTCACGGAGCCGAGGAGGTTGCAGAAGATGAGCACTTGGTATAACCAGTTTTTTTTAATTACCAAACCAACTCATTTACAAAGGAAAACAGAACTTTGAAAATATTTAATTATACAGTAAAAACAAATTGTACTATAAAGAGCTTTCTATGAAGTGAGTAAAATGTTTACATTTAATATACTTAAATTGAGAACTTAAATGAATAAACAACACGTTTCAAACTTTCTGTGTATTTCTTTGGTCTTTCTGTTGGTTAAGACTGTGGAAGAGAGGTGCAGAAGTGAGGGAAAATTGCTTTAACAGGGAGAGTCAATTCATTTTGTTGGGCACCTGGAGTTAGGGGAAGCAGTTTCCAAAGTTCACTTGACTGTCAGGGCTGTGTGATGGAATTCCAGCAGCAGCCCCGGAGTGCTCCCTATGCAATGGATTCCTGCTTTCCTGTAAGCCACAGAGGGGTTCTGGAGCACCTTTCCTTGTCTACAATTTTACATTTCAAGTGGCTTTTTTGATCTGGGGCAATGGGTTTTGGACATTTTATTGCTTTTTGTGTTGCTGCTCTCATTGTGCAGTTTTATGTCACCAAAAGGTAACAAGGGAGACCCTTAAGCCTCATCTGCCCTGAAGAGCAGCTGTGTTACTTAAGAAATACTCAGACATTTCTCTGTGTTGCTTCTTAAAAAATAACAGCATAATAAAGTAGCGAAGGCCAGAGTGTCTTACCCAGCCAGATACCTCCAGCTGGAGGTGTCAGAACAGCTCCTGCTCAGGCTAAGAGCAAAGACGGAATCAAGTGGGAGGGAAGAAGTTCTGGTTCCTGATATAAAGGATAGAGGAGTGTTTTTAATTAGTACTGGCTGAAATGGCTTCAAAAGTTGTTAATAGAGGTGAGGCTGCACCAAGGCAGCCTCTGGCTTTGCCCTCCTGGGAGGGGGTGGTGCTGGGGAGGCAGGATCTGAGCCTTCTTTGAAGCAGTCACTTGCATAGCAGGAAACTGCCGGGATACCTGAGGAAAGTCAGTGGATACTCTGGCTCCAGAGATTTCTGCCTTTCCAAATCTCACTCACATTGCAGCTACACACTCACACGGCTTGCAGAGCAATAACAGCTTCATTCCTAAAGCAACAGGGGCATGGCCTTTAAAATAGTGCACTCTGTGAAGTGCAGACAAGTCCTCACTTTCTGTTCCTTCTCTTGTGCAGTGATTTCCTTTACAACAGAGCTGGACTATTTAAAAACTCAAACCTTCCGGTCTTTTTAAATATATCTAACAATGACATAGTCATTAAAAAATTTTATGAGTAAATTTGCCTTCAAAGCAAATGGAGGTGTCAGCGTGGAAAATCAATACATGTTCTCGTTTTAGGAGAAGAATATTTATAGAAAGGGGGTTAAAAAACCTAAACCTTTCAAGTAAGTTGAGCAGAACTCAGATGTCATTCCTTAGATGAGACTGAACTAGAGTGCTCATGAGCAGGGTTTTTTTTTCCCAGTTTCTGTCCTATCAAAATTTAAATTCAATTTCTATAGCAAAAATGGCTATTTGAAAACAACTTTAACCCTGTGAAGTATTTGAAATTTTAACCCTTCTGAAGATGCCAGCTTTTACAGTCCCCAAAGGTAAGGAAGCTTTAAGTGTTAACAGTTCCCACTTCCAACAGTGCAAAAATACATCTACAAGGTACTCTCAAGGTACAGAAAACTCAAACCCTACTCCCACCTCCATCTTTACGGGCACCACTATGGGCTGCAATAAATAACCTTTAAGTTAGACCATGAAACTTGCACAGCAACATTCTGAAAGAGAAAGCAGGGACTCCAGAAGGGTAAATTACTCCTCTCCACGCAGCAGCACCCCGGGAGCTCTACGTACCCAGCGCCGGCTCACGGGTTATAGCTCTGTAAAATGTTATCGAAGGGGAAGGACTGATAGAACTCCTCAGCGTGGACACCGTCGGCGTCATAGAACTGGCCGTCCGCCAGGCCGCCCTGGTGGCCGCTGGACAGTCCGGGTTCGCTCAGCACCTCCTGGTCCAGGAAGCTGTAGGAGGGGTGGGCCAGGCCGGGCTGCGAGGCGAAGGCGGCGGCTCCGCTGCCCGTGGCCGAGGAGAGCTGCAGCTGCTGCCGCTGGCTGCTGGCGTTCAGCGCGGCGTTGAACTGCAGGCTGAAGCTGCTGCAGTTCACGTCGTCCGTGTCCATGCCCATGCCGACCATGCCGGCGCTGGAGGCGGCGGCGCCGCCGGCGAGGCTCTGCAGCTCG
>VWZU01017691.1:262544-289264 GCA_013397095.1 Sterrhoptilus dennistouni
CGGCGTGTGCGACAGCGGCGGGCAGCCCGGGAACAGCGCGCCGGCGTTGGACAGGGCTCCCAGCCCTGCCGGCAGCATCAGCGAGGAGGAGGAGGAGGAAAACACGTTCGGTTCTACGGAGAGAACGCCGCTTTTCAGGGTTTGGGTTTTTTTTCAAATCACAAATGGTAAAAAGCAAAGGAAAGGCAGCAAGATTGTACATGGATTTCCACTGTCTACTTGCTTCACTGCTCTCCAGGATGGAGCCCAGAGCTCTGGGCAGCAGCAAGAGAGCTGCCCCACCTCACCCCCTTATGGCCCATACTGAGGGTGACATTAGCCATAGCTTCAAGTTTGTACAGTCAGAAGGATCACTATCTTACAGAAAGAAACCCTCAGGAGATTAGAATTTCGAGCCAAGAGAAGGGCACTATCTGTTTAAACCACTGACAGATTGCAGGCAAAAACTTACCTTTTTTAATCATCTTCCCTTCAGGAATGACAGGGAATGAGGGTACTTTGGGCCTCTCCATTGTGTTTGATCCTGTGATGGAACACAACATGATGGTGCAGCATTTAGAGGAAAACAGCTCCATCCAAATGTAAATTCACTCAAACAAGAAAAAGACAAATATTTTCCTTACCACAGTCCTGTATGAGCTTCTGCCAAGCCAACGTTGATCTTTGCCTTTTTGCTTTGTTGCCATATGGATCTACAGAGAAAGGAGTGGAAGGGAAAGTGTTGCATTTCTCTTCAATGAACACCTAAAGGAACTTCCTAGTGGCACCAAGTTGTAGCAGGAATTATTTAAAGAAAAGACTGCAGGCATGGCAGCACTAACAAACCATACCATTGTTACCCAACAGTAATTCTGGTATTTTCACTGAAAGAGGGAATAAACTGACCACTGTAACTTTTAAACCCCAAAACTCTGCTTTGCTGAAGCAGCACTGTACATTTTTTATGAACTAAGCCACTACCACGAGTCCTGCACTGATTATGGCTGTTCAGAGGCTCATCTCATTGGAACCATACCCTTTTCATCTGGCAGGTATCTGAAATCCATGGGTTCACTGACTTCCTGGTCAGAGGGCCTCCTCAGCTGCATCTTCACCGTGACGGGCTCGGTGATGTCCCTGAGGAACGGCGGCGTCCTGAACACGATCGCGACTTGGCGGTGAACATCAGCTTGGGAGAAGGAGCCTTTGGCCTCCCAGTTGTCCAGGACAAACCTGACTTCTATGTCATCTAGGCCATGAGACACAGATGATGCTCGTTAAGCTGGAAAACTGAAAACTTGCAGCAGGAAAAAGGGGAGCAAAGTGAGGAGCCTGACTTAGAATTCAGGTGCAAAGTAAATGACTCAACTTTAAAGGCACAAGAGGTGCTGAGATCCTGAAAGCTGTTCCACCCAGCTACAAAACCAAACCACTCTGAGCTGTGTGCTGAAGGGTTTCAGCCCCCCAGCAGGAAAATGGTCATGGAATCTGTCCCTTTGGGAAAAAGGGAGAGGAAAAAACCTAGTCCAGGTTACCTTTCTGAACTTTGTCACACAGCAGAAATATTTCATCTCCTCCTTTGACGCTTCCACAGTTCTTGTTCACACGACAGATTCTCAATTCTGCAGTGTTGGGAGCTCCTGGAAGCAAACAGGGAAATTTAATGACAGGATTGCTGTGGCTTTGTCGCTGTTAGACAGGAGGTGCTGGGAGTTCAGGCATTATGAAGGGAAGGCAACAGCTGGAGAAGTGTGACACCCTGAAATCCACACAAAGCAAGTCACTCCATACAGAAAATTCAGTAGCAGGGTCTGATATTCCATGATGCTACAGTTTATCTCCAAACACAAGACACCAGCCCTGCTGTGCTACACACTCTCTAACTATTGTAGAGCAGTCTCAGATACTTCCCCGACTGATGTGGTTGTGCTCAGCCTCACTGCCCTTCAAGCTGCAGAACTCAAAGCAGTTCTGTGAGTGAGCTGGTACAGTCACACTTCTCTGGAAAGAGCTGGGCTAGCGAGTCAGGAGAATTCCCCTCTCTGAGGGTCTGGCACAGAGGTCCTTGGCCATCCAGCCTCTCCCCTGTTCCCCTCTGCAGGCGTCCAACAGCAACTTTAGGACTATAATTTCACATCTTCACTGAGAGCAGCAGGTTTCACCCCAAACCACTCAAATTTCAAACTCCAGACTGTGGCTGAATGTGAACAGCCCTCAGGATAGCTGTGGATGGAGAGCTGCCTCTCACCATGAAGCAGCCTCCCCTGAAGGCTGCACATTGCATTCCAAACAATCTCATGGCTATGGGTGACTCCAATGGGATGGAGCCACACTCTGCGTGGTGGTGTCTGGCTCTGTTCTGGAGCAGCAGCTCCAAACACATTTAAAATGTCTGGAATGATCCAGACAGTGCTGCTTTGACACCATGACACTGATCCTGCATGAGGCTCCACCACAGGCTTCCCATGTCAGACACAAAGAAGAAATACAAAAACCAAAGCTCATGGTGCCTATCTCAAAAAAAAAAAAAAAAAAAAAAAAAAAAAAAAAAAAAAAAAAAAAAAAAAAAAAAAAAAAAAAAAAAAAAAAAAAAAAAAAAAAAAAAAAAAAACAAGCCAAACAAATCTGCTTTAGACTCTCAGTTTGAATCAATTCCTACCCAAGTACAGCTACAGCACAACACAGACTACACCTAGAGCTGAGTTCCTGATAACCTCTCACCAGTCCCCAATTACGTAGTTACCATCTGCAGTTATTACTGGCATTATTGTAAGTGGGAGCTACAGCCCCATGTACTACATGACACACACCACTTCATTTGCTGAATAAATCAGAACCCTTCAAGGGAGGGGAAACCAAACAAACCCAGAAACAGCACAGGGCCATGTGATTGACAGCGTCATAGTGCGCTTTTCACAGGAAGGGTAAATTAAGTATTGTGAGGAAAAGCCTAATTTTACCAATGTTTCACTTCTGTGTGCTTGAATGGCACTCAACAGCAGAGAATCACAGAATGATTTGGCTTGAAAGGGATGCTAAAAATCATCCATTTCCAACCCCCCTGCCATGGGCAGGGACACCTTCCACTATCCCAAGTTGCTCCAAGTCCTGTCCAACTTGGCCTTGGACACTTCCAGGGATGGGGCAGCCACAGCTTCTCTGGGCAACCTGCCCTCCCCACCATCACAGAGAAGAATTTCTTCCTAATATTTAATCTAACCCTTCCCTCTCTCCATTTGAAGCCATCACCCCCTGTCCTATCACTGCATACCCTTTTGTGAAAAGTCCCTCTCCAGCTCTCCTCCAGTTGCCTTTAGGTCCTGGTGACAGATTTTTGGAACAGTCTCCTTCACTGGAATCTGCTGTTTTGTCCTTAGACAAGGAATTCAGAAGGGAAATTGACACACACAAATGCCAACAGATGTGGATGCACCACTGTGCTGTCAGCAGGAGCACTGAGCCCAGCACCTGCATCAGAGGGAAATGTTTCTCATCCCCTGTCACCTCAACTCCTGCCCAATTCCTGTTCCTCACTCCTCTACACCACATCCCCAGAGAAACGAGCTTCTCACTGAAAATCACATTGCTTTCAACAAAGGCAGGATGACATGTTCTTCCCAACCTCATTTCTCAGAAATGCTGAGCTGCCTCATCTGACTCTTCCTAAGAGTTTTTAATATGCAACCTGGGAAATTTCTGTTCCAAACCAGTTAGCTTTAGAAGCTTCTGGAAACAGAAGGTGCTGAATTTGAGACACTTACAGCCTCTGCTAATGGGGTTGCCTGTGTGATGCCAATATGATTCTTCTGTGTCTCACTATCCAAAGCAAGTGGAGACTACGAGGGACGGAAAAGTGAAGGAAACACTGGATTTGAAGTGTCCAAGCTGGTTTTCAGAGTACCTTTTTGCTCCTAATCTGAGCAGATCTGAAGGCTCAGATCTCAGAGCCCAGGGTTGCCCAGCCTGCAGTCCCTGAGGGTACAGCCTGGCCGTAGGACAGAGCAGCTCTACCCACGCTGACACTTGTAAAAGCAGCTCGGATCTGAAACTGAGTGGGGCCGTTTTTTACGATCTGTGGTCACAGCTCTACACGGGTTTATTTACATGGCTGCTACGCTACAGGGAGGGGTTTGGGTGCCTCCAGGGCTGCCCACAGACACCCCTAGCACCTGCCCCTGCTTCCCCCTCCGCGCTCAGCCCCGGCCCCTCGCGGCTCCGCCGGGATGACGTCAGCCCAGGGGATGAGTAATCGTGATTTGGCACATTTCTAAATGGCAGCCGAGGCAGAGCTGCAAATCTGTACATCAGTTTTTATCTCGGCCCTGATTATTTCAGTGCAAGGGTTCTCAGTAACACAACGCTCACGGCTCCAGCTTCTAGATCGTTCTAGAGGAGACTCTAAATATATCAGAGCCATCTGAGTTCATGCTCAACATATTCAGAATGTTTATGCCCACATCAACACAATCCTAACAACTTTAGGAAATGCAGATGCCATTTTATTCACTACTTTCTGCTAAAATGAGGATGTCAGATATTTAGCATGGAAACACTCATGGTGCAGAAATGAAAAACACTGAGGGAAAGTTTTCCAGGATTAAGAGTTCTTTTGCTACTCTGCCCTCAGAGAGGAGTCCAGCACACACTGGGGGCTAAAATTCTCAGCTGCCAATGCCCTACGGATGTCCACTTTTGTGGAATGTGAAAAACAGTGCCAAGAAGGGGTGTCCTGTACTTCTGTACCCTCCTAGAGCATGACCAAGCACTTCTCCTTCACCTGTACAGTGAAACAGCCACCAACCAGGACATAAAAGGCCTTAAGACTGTTTCCCACTGGGACAAATCTCTCTGCAAGTCCCATTCCAGAGCCCTCACAAGCCAAAGGCAAGAATCCTCAAGGGCACAAACAGGCTCCAGAGGACTCCCTTGGAAAGCAGATCAGCCTCGAGGCAGCCATCCATCTCACTACTATCACTTTAATCACTTGGCACATCAGGCATGAGCCTTTCCTTGCAATCACCACTGCTGTGTGTGAACAAGGGCTGGAGAAACACCTGACTGTGCGTCCATGAATGCCATGGACAACCCTTACTCTGGCTGGCCAACCCTGGGATCATGGTAGAACGTATGCTCACTATGACTTGCCATGTGACAGTCACAAGTCACCTGGCAGTCCCAAGCCACAGCAGTGACCCAGAACTGCCACAGACCTCAGAAAGCTGGCATTTCTCACCCCAAGTTAAACAGAAAAAAGGGAAAAGAAAGGAAGGCCATTTGGCTGAGCTGGTACTCACTGTTGTCGTAGATGGGGTTGGAAATGAGAGGAGGAAGGGCTATGGTGTAGTTGCCGTGCTCGTCGGGAAGGAAGGCTTGGAAGCAGAGCCGGACAACGTTGAGGTCGTACTCGTCGATGTTGTGCAGCTGCTCCTCGGGCACTGAAGGACAGACAACACTGAGGGTCAGCCACAGAACCAGCACGAATTCTTTACCAAACTGAGGATGAATCCTCACCAGCAAAAGATGGTGCTGCCCAGACACACGTGCCCATAGCCCCTGGCAGCTGGACAGGGGCTGCCGGAATTATTCCTTTGATCACAACAAATGATACTGAAGCCTTTAAGGCTTTCCCTGCACCCAATGAGGCTCAGCTGGCAGAGTTCTCCAGCTGTTTCTTGTGTCTGGGTTCCTCACCCTGCCTTCCACAACAGTTTCAACTATGTATAGTTTAAAAGTAATTTTTTATTCTTCTTTGTGTGTGATAAAATTTACAAAATTAATGTTGCTGCCCAAGATAAATATTTTGGTACAAAGGGATCCTAAGATCTCATTAAAGATTTTCTGCAGTGCTTAGAGACTTTGGCTATGTGGTATCATAATTTTCCTCTAGAAACTGAGACAGAAAAAGAGTGAGAAGGCAGTTCCTAGAGCAAAAATGAAGCTGAAACAACAGAAACCACCTCCCCACCCCATCACCACCAGTGTCACAGCTGTACCTTTCAGAGCAGGATTAGTGGAGCCATTAGGATACAGATTTGTAACACAAGAAGGAAAGCCTTGCTGGAAAGGATCCATTTACATGCATATTCCTCCCAGTGTAAAACCCAGCAATGCATTAACCCAAACTCAGCATTTCAATTTTGTTCACTCCTTATTTTAATCACAAGACATAGGGCCTGGGGTATCATTACTGAACATTTCATGTATTCCCAGCTTAATGGACAATTCTGGGAAGAGCAGCCCCTCTGAATTTGACTTTCCTTTAAGGTGTGACACTAAACCATTGTATTAACATTCAATGCCAGTAAAAATGAGAAACTGGCTTAATTTCACTGAAGTGGAAGTACTGATGATTAAAACCATTGCAAGTGTTTCTGTTTCCCCAGCCCCTCCAAGCAACAGTTCAGCTGTTTCACGCTCCTCACAGTTACCCAAAGCCAACATGTGCCAAGTCACCAGATCACCAGCTCTACATTCTCCTCCCCTCCCTTTCAAAGTGCTCTTGCAAGAACAGAAGATTAAACGTGGCTGTGATAAGTCTGGGGACCACGCTGTACTGACAAGATTGCCCGATCTGACCTTTAGCATTTATCACTGGCTTGGGTCTCCACCCTGCCACGAGTGGGATTCCACAATGCCCACTTGAGTGACTTCTTCCTTTTACCTTTTGATAGTGTGAAATAGTAAGTGTGATGAGCTCAGAATACTTTCCACTGGTCTCTACTGCAAAGGGAGATCAAGTCACCTTTCCCCTTTACAAGCCTGTGATCTGCAATATTTCAAGGCAAATAAGGCAGCAAGTACAAAACTAAGGAACAACTGTGTGAACTTCAGAAGTGGTGAGGCCCAGGGGAGTTCTCCCCGTGAGCACTTTGCAGGTTGGTGCTGACTGTGTCACCAGATACACAAAGTTTTATGCTTTAATGCACTTCATTAGTTCACCTGCTAACCTGAAATAGGATCTTTAGGAAACAAGTTTGGAACAGACAGCTCCTCAGCCTGACTTGGATTTGGCTGACTCTGCAGCCCAGCTGCCTCTTGATACAGCTTGATTCACAGAACACAGAATGAAAAGTGCATTTTCCAAAGTGCACCTTGCAGAAGGGCTATCAGGAGAGCAGCTCTAATCCATGCCCTGACAACATGGCCAGCTCCCAAGGACACCCTGACATCAGGGTTTATGTTCCTGTGCTGTGCTAACCACTGGCAACCATGTGGATCCTTCCAGAGACCCAAGGGGTGGTCAACATCAAACCTCTTCACAATTAAACTAAGCATAGAGACTCAATACCTTTGCCTGAGTAAGCTGTGGATGTAAGCTGAGCATGAAATCTGGATCTTGCTTCTGATCAAAAGCCCTGAATCAAAAGTGAGGTCTCTGTGGTTGTGCAACCAAGTCCCCCTCTCACGCTAAAGGAGCCTCAGTCCCGCTCTGTGCTTTCCACAGGGAAATGTGTCTCTTTCTCAGAAGCATGAAATAGCAGACTAAAGCCTAAGAGTACTCTATAAAAGCAAAAATACTCTAGATATGGAGAAAACTAGCAATGCTAATGTTCAAATGACATCATTTCCTATGCCACAAACTTGCGCAAATTCCCAATAAATCTGTTTAACACCTGACACAGGAGTGGTGTGCCAAGAGTGGCGAGGGACACAAACACTGTGCTCTGTACAGCTCATTCTATTGCAGCAAAACCACTGCTCCTGATTTGCAGTGTTTTTATTTTCAGATGTTTTTATAAACGATTTCACAGAATTTTAAAAATCAGTAGTTTGCAAGAGGAAGTGCTCAGTCAAGAACGATTCCTCTTGGGCTATTTTTAACCAGACAAGAAGAACATAACAGTGCAAAAAAAGGAGAACAAGACAGCTGCAACTCCATCTTGTGATGACACACTTTAAAAAAGAGAGAGACCAGATTCCATGTGCATATGAAGAGGCACACAGCTTTCACCGATTTCAAAACAAGACAATCATCCAAACAAAACAAAATGTTATTTTTAACAAACATCTAATTCTGCTCCCTCTGAAGTCAATTTGAGAGCAGCCACTAGCTTGGAACGGATGCTGGCTTACACCCTGGGAATATTAAAAGCAAACAAAGCTGAGGCAGACAAACACCCTGAGTAATGCCTGCAGTGCGGCCGGATGGAGGATGGTCATGTCATTCCGTATTATTCCACCAACTTCTGTGCAGAAGGACAACAGACGGGCTTAAACCTGACAAACCTGAAGTTATTAAAGTTAGAAAACACTGTCGAAGATTTTGGGAACGCTATGTACTGGAGAGGAGGAGCAGCCACTCCGTCAAGCCCTGCAAGCTCTGCACAAGCAGGACTGAAACCGGGGGCACCGCACGTGTGAAGTAAAGATGTCGCCCAATGTGGCACCTCGAGGTCACAGGTGTGGTGAAAAAAGGCTCCAACACTACACACCAACCAAAAAAAACAAAGAAGGAAGAAGTTCTCTGGTTTTGGCAAGGGTTCAACTTCTTCTTCTGCCTGCTGTGTGGTACCACACCTTAGAGTCTTCATCTGGATCCAGGCGAAAGAGCTGGAACCCAACCAAAAGCCTGGGTATGTTCCTGTGATGCCTAATCACAAAGCATAGCCTAAACCTGGCAAAAATCCTTTAACTGTAGTTATCTCTGCATACAGGAGCACATGAAGGACTACTTGTAAGCTTTACAAGGAGCTTTAAGAAGTAACTCACAGAAATTAAAATAGTAGTTAAAAAAATAACTAAAATTCTAAGGTAAATGTGGAATATGAGGTCAAAAAAAGTCCATAATAATACCAGCAGCACCATGGTAAAAGAAATCCAACCCTGCTCACCAAGATTCTGGCTACAGGGTTGCAAAAGGAGTTACAGTCAAACCTGAGGAGGATGTGCTGTTCATTTGGAAAGGCACTACAAGAAACAGTAAATAATTTCATCATAGATCTGTTTACAGCTCTTCTGAACAAAATCCTGGTTCCTCAACTTTACTAAATAATTATCTTGGAAATAATTCCCTAATCCGTTGTCTGCTAATGTGGGAAGAGACCTATATGGTACCAGTGTGGGCCAAATTATGAGCTCCACATGAACTAAATTATGAACTCCCTCCAACCTGAGCTCACTGATCAGGGCAGCTCCCAGGCATTAGGTTTGGGTTGTCCCTGTCTCCAAGATTCTGTCTCTAAAATCCAGAGAAGCCCCACTGGGATTCCACTGAATTCCACTAAGAACCTGCTGGATTTGCTTCTGTAACACAAAATTGGAGACTTTCTGGGTTCAACACACCAACGTGCAAGTCCAAGTCTGGACACAAAATTAAAGATGCTGGTAATGTCAGGCCTCCTGTTTATTAATTTCTGATTATAGTTTTATAGGGTTTTTAGTATTTCAACAGCTTTCGACATCCAGCAAGGCCAATAAAATGCCATTTATATGATTAAATTAATGGGGGATTAAGGGCCCTGATGTTCACTTATAAGGTGATGCTTCAGGGAAAGTGAAAGTTTATTCTGAACACTGAAGAGAAGTGATCAAGGGCTTGGTTTTTTCACTGATAATGTGACACCAATCAAACAGCAGATCCCTCACATAGAGCCCATGACCCAGCTAATGATGTCACCCTTCTGGAGTGGGCAGAGCTGGAGGCATCTCAACTTAACCTGCATGGAAACTTCCAGGGCAAACAGTGTGGTGTGACACAGAGGGGAGGGCTCTGTGGAGAGCACAGCTCACCCTGCAAAGGGACATCCTGTGACCTTCCCCTGTCAGTGAGGGGCTGCAGGGGCACATGAGATGTCAAAGAGAATGACCTTCCACAAGTTAAAACACCCCAGAGATCACACATCATTAATAATCATCACACATCAATCCCCACATGTGTGGGGAACACACATCATTAATAATCATCATGAGTTGTTTCTCTCTTACGCAGATGAGGGTTTTTAATTTAGGGATATGCTGGGAGCTCAGTTTCATTTAAGGGATGACACAGAGGTGGTTTGCCTCCAGGGTTTTGCTCCTGGAGTACAAAGATACCCCCCTTGGCCCTGATACCGACTGGGCAGTCTAACTCGGTCCATGCCAGAAGTTTTGCTGCAAAAGGTGTCTCTGCCCAACTTTTCCAGCACTGCTCAGGCTGGCTGAGCTCTCATGTGGTGAATCAGATCAAGGAACTGGTCTGGCTCAGAACTATCTTGCCAGAAGGGAAGATGAAAAGGCTTGTGTTCAGCCAGCAGGTTCCCACGACAGGCAGCATTGGCGCAAGGGAATCAGTGGAAGGAGAGCTTCTTCCAGACCTGGTGCTGATTTACACCAGGTTCAACTGGGCAGGGAAAAGGGCTGCAAGTCACAGGTCCCTCTTGGTGCCCAGGAGCATTTCAGATCCAGCTTATCCCCCCTGCCTGTGTCCCTGCTGCAGCCACAGCTGTGCTGGAGTAGCCTTTTACTAACACTTCCTGAGAAGTAGGATCATGGAATGGTCTGGGTTGAAAAGGACCTTAAAGATCACCCAGATCCAACCCCTTGCCGTAGGCAGGGACACTGTCCACTACTCCAGGTTGCTCCAAGTCCTGTCCAGCCTGGCCTTGAACACTTCCAGGGATGGGGCAGCCACAGCTTCTCTGGGCAACCCGTGCCCCACTACCATTAAAGAATTTCCTTTGTTTATCCAACCTAATTTTCCCCACTTTCTGTTTGAACCCATTACTCCTTGTCCTATCACTGCAGCCCCTGATGAAGAGTCCTGGTGAAGCTGGGAAGAAGGGGAGGGAAGGACTGTGGCAGCACTCTGTTCTTCCTCCTGATACACCCACACCTGTTTTCTTATGCTGAGACCCACAAAAAGGTAATTTTCAATCAATTCTGCAGAAAAAGAGAAACTTTTACATGTATTTTGAAACAGAACGTGCATCAGCAGCACCCTTTTTTCAAAAAGCAAAAACTCAGGGAGTGGATGAGTGCGAACAACTAAAATTCAGATGCCATTCTACAGTCAGTAAATACCCAAACTTCTATGGATACGTTGCCCTGGTTTACAGAAGAAATAAATGCAGGGAAGGTGAATGGCCTGGCCAAAGGAAGAACTGGAAATACAAATTAAAACTTTCAACACTCTGCATTTTTTTGCCTAGACAATGTTTCTCTGGCTTCTTTTCCTGTTTTAAGTTCAATGTGAAAAAGGTATAGCTGGAACAGATTTAAACAAGTGTATCCATCAGCTTCTGTACATTCCCAATACCCTTCTTTAGCAGTTTCTGTTTCTATCATAAAAAAATAAAGAAGTCAGCATTTTTGTCTTGCTACTTGGTAATTTTCCATTTTAAACAATTTGAAAGGGGGCTGTCCTTTATATTAACATACACATTTTGGAATAAGCAGAAAAGAGTATTTGCATGAGAACAGAAGAATCAAAGGGCTTTCCAAAGCTAAGTGCTAAAGCCATGCCAGGATCAGGACACGCAGCTTCTCTTGAGTGAGTTTGCTCTGTGCCTCTTCAAAAGCTGGTGGCTTACTGCTAAGATTTTACACTTCAGGATTTAACTGGTTTTGAATTGGATTGCACATCTGTTTCAATACAAGAAAAGAAGCTTAAAGTTTCTTGCGATATCCAAGGAAATCATTACAATGGACACCTTCGACTCAAGAATTCTTGCCGAGAGCGGCTCCACAAAACTCCCCATGGAGCCGACAGAGGTGGAGAGGGGGATCCTGGGACAGAGTGGCGTCAGAGGAGAGGGGGGCTCTCATGGAAGCAGCGCTGGAGGAAGCTGCGGAGAGGGCACTGTGTGGGCAGGACACGAACACGGCGGCGGGGGCGTCACGGCACAGACGGTGACGAGCGCGGAGCCGCCGCGGGGTCAGCTGCTGGTGGGCGGAAAGGGGAAACGGCAAAGGAAACAACTGCGGAGGCACACGCAGACGCCTTTAGGTGTGGGGTGCAGGGGAGAGCCTAAAAATGAACTGCACGCTCGTAAGCACAGCTACTTGCAAAGGAGCAGAAAGCTCAAGCCTGTGGCAAGCTCCAGGGAAAAGTCAGGTTATCCCTCTCTGATAAAAACTGCCTGGATTGACGATTCTCTGGGGTTCTCACTCCGAATCCGGGGTTTTCATGTCATCATGCATCTGGCTAGAAAAAGGTCAGTCCTCTGTAACACTGCACTGAGTACAGTTTTTCCCTAATTTAAAGAAAACACTTAGGGCTTTTCCTCATTGACAATTAACTCGAGTTGTTATTAACTCAACTGTTGTCTCTGTGTCAAGTCACACCCACTCACAAAAGCTCTTAACTGAAAACTGGCTCTTCTTTTAATTTGGGTTGGCTATACATCAGACAGTGCATGGGAAGACAAGGATATGGCACAACTCAACAGCTCCTAAAAGAAAACAAACACCATAGAAAGCAGACATGCTCCACTGGAGGAGTAACTCTGCTCCTTCGACGATGTGCTATTTGTATCATCATCACCATCACCGTGCCAAGGAGTCCTAGTTACATGTTAGGCTGACACTGTGCCCCATTTCCCTGGAGTGCTCAGAGATGAGAGACAAAAGGGATTCCTGGAATTCTTGAGATTGTTGAAGGACAAAAATATATGGGAACACAACAGATCATGAATACGGTGTGGAAACAGCAATTCCCTCTCCCTCAAACAAGGCTAACACAAGAGGAGCAACCTGATTGCAAGTCATCCATCCTAGAGAATGCACACAGCTCCTACAGCCTGTGCTGAACTTCACAAGGGATAAATGCTGCCAGCAAACACTGGGAATTGACAGGGAGGCAGCCTTACACAGGCACACTTACAGAACGACTCCGACGCTGACACCTCCAGCTGGGCAGTGATCTGCAAACAGATTCCAGTCACCTGGTCTGAAATAGGCATCAACTGTTTACGGTCAATACTGAACCTCTCTTCCCCAGAAGGAGGCTCAGGACAGGGAATGTTTGTTCCAGAAGAAAGTGGGAAAGAAAAAGAAAATCCAACCAACACACAAGCACCCCGAGGGCTTGTTTTCCATGAAGTTTCTTTGATGATGTCATACAAGAAATGAGTAACACCAACTTGCGACCTGCTTAGAGGATGCAGAGCTCCGGAATGTCTCTAAACAGGGAAGTCAGATGCCTTTCTGAAGACACAGAGGTAAAGCACAATGCAGGATGGATTCAGCACAGCCTGCACAATCCTGGAAAATGTACCAACACTCCTCTGACCTTAAAAAACAAACTAAACCCACACATAAAACTCTCAACCTTATCAAGCAGCAAACACTGTAGTGACTGATGCTCACAAAACCTTTTTCTGATCAACTAAATAAACACATAAAATATTCCTGTCACCAATCCTGTTTTATTAGACCTTGGTTCCAAGCCTTTCCAGGCTCTGCTCAGCGTGGGACTGCCCTGGAGGCCATTCCCAAGTGGCTTGGCTTTGTGTTGACATGTTAACACGCGCCGAAGGGCAATGACGCAGCTGGGGATTGCCAGCGGCCCCTTCTCAGCACAGCCCCTGCCCAGAGCAGGCTGCTGCCCTGTGTGTCACCCAGGCAGGCTCTCCCCTGCTGCCAGGGCAGCAATGTGGCCTCCATCACTGCTGGACTGGCAGGAAGCAGCCCAGGATCTGCTCGGATGCTACCAAGCACGAGCAAGCACAATCACCCAAAATTAATTAGTGAAAATGGAGTGAAGTGCCAACAACTGTAAAAATCTACTTCCTTCAACAGAAAAGTTCCCCTTTTATTGTTTGAAATCAAGGTAGAGCTGGCTGAGTCAAGGCAACATAATTCAAACCCTGAAAGTGTTTAAATTGTGCTGATAAACTAAACTCTTGTCAAAATACTGTGCGCATATATTTTCATAATTAAAGTATTTGTTCAGAT
Source organism: Sterrhoptilus dennistouni (assembly GCA_013397095.1). Taxonomy (NCBI): domain Eukaryota; kingdom Metazoa; phylum Chordata; class Aves; order Passeriformes; family Zosteropidae; genus Sterrhoptilus; species Sterrhoptilus dennistouni. The sequence goes on from VWZU01017691.1 coordinate 276,396, forward strand.
AGATCATCAGGGCCATCAACCTGACTCCAAACAGTTGCTCTAAAATTAAGAAAAATATCTAGCACATTCCTTATTCTTTGATAAATTCAACATCCTTCTTTTTGTCCCAATTCAGGGACATGTATTTTCAAGCCAGCCAGAAATCCAGCTCTCAACTCTTCATAAAGGACCTTACCTGAATATAGCAAGAATTCTGTGGGTATTAGAAAACCCATGGAAGTGTCTGGAGAAGCTCTGAGCTCCTGCCACACTTAGGGAAATACATGACTACATTGACATTGCTTGGCTAATAATTTGGGTATATTTATGCTCTTCATCTAACTCCCCCAGTAGTGCCTGCATTCTGGTCCCACTCCAGCTGGCCCCAAAACTTTGCAGTGTGCTCTCCACCGCCTCTGTGCAGAGAACTTGGCAGTTAAATTGCTGTGAGGGGAGTTGGTTTAGCAAGTTGATTTGAAGGGAAACCACTCCTTTTTTTTTTCTTTTTTTTTTCCTGTTTTCAAGTTGGTTTTCCATTGGAGCAACTCACTGTGGGGCCATACAGCCCCTGTGTGTGGAGGTGTGAGGAAAGTGGTGGGAGTGTGCGAGCAGGGATGGAGGGAAGAGCAGGATGACTCCTTCTTAGAGCAGCCCACAGATCAGTCACATCAAACAAAACCTTGTGGGCAAGCCCTCACAGGTGTGGTTCTAGGTCCTGCCTCTGACCTTGATGAGCCCAACCACAGCATCACAGGATGGTTTGGGGTGGAAGAGACTTGAAAGATCATCTTGTTCCAACCCCTGCCATGGGTAGGGACACCTCCCACCAGACCAGGAGGCTGCTCCAAGCCCTGTCCAACCCAGCCTTGACATTGCAATCCTGCTGTGGATTTCTGAGTTTCCATGCTGTGAAATCAGGTGAAGGGCAGTTCCCAGGGGACTATCAGCCCCCTGACCTGGTCACAAAACACACAGCAAGAGAAGAGATGAGAAAGTGGCAAGTGAGATTTGTATTGGCTTAAGTTGTTGGAGAGTTATGCTAATTCAGTCTTTTACTCTCATTGCTGCCAAAACTGGGGAAATCCAACTCCCAAGACACTTGTAGAAGTTTCCAGGAAAGATTTCCGCTGCTATCCCATTCCCTCTGTCCAAGCAGCAACTCAGACTGCTGCTGGGAATTACAAAAACTCAAAATAAAAAAAAGGGCAATTATCCAAATAGATTCATCACATGATAACTGGGAAGAAAGACTGGGAGGGACACAGAAGGGGAAGACTGTTTCTCAGAAAGAGATTTTTTGGGAAAAAAACCCCACAAAAGCAAAGGCAGGACAGGACAAAAAAACCCATCACCCTGCCAAGAGAACCAGCTGATTTCCACTCACCATTGAAAGGGTTAATTTTCTTCGAGATTCGTAAAGAAATGGATTCCTTCAGATCTTTCTTCTTCACACACTGAATGCCCAAGTTCTGAAAACTGAAGCATATGTGGCAAGATTTCAGCAACTAATAACTTCTTCAGTGTCGACTATTAAATAAAATATTCATTTTAATTAGTGTGATAACATCCAGAGTAAGAAATGAAAAAAAGCTTCTTTTAAGAAGGGTGTACAAGACCTGAAGAGGAGAGATGCTGTTTTTCCTAAAGTAAGGGCAGACACAGAAGCAAAAAAAACCCCCCTAAAATAAAATCCTAAATCATTTACATTATTAAGAACGTATATTTCGTATTATAAATTATTACTCTGCAGTAAACCTACAGTGATTTAAAAGTTAAGATACTCAGTCTTGGGTGATTTATAGTGACAATCATTTTTGTAATCAATAAACCTGGTAATTTGCATTAGTTAAAGGATTTGCTCTCCTGCTCTTATCAGGGAATGTAAATCTAAAACACTGTTATAAGGTGTTTTTTTTAAAAGGTCAAAACAGGTTTTTAAAACATAGTTATGGAAAAGTTCTGAAGAGCTGCAGCTTCTCCTGATTTGCATAAAAGAGCAGGTCACCCTGATGCAGGAGGTGGGGGGAGTCCCAGGCAGGCTGACTCTTTCCCACATGGAAAAACCATGACATCATCAAAGCTGACTGGATGTAAAGCAGGAAGTTTAAAAAAAAAAAAAAAAAATCTGTGTTTCATGATGTTACAATAAGCTCTGAAGATGGGTTGTGTCAGGAGGCATCTTTCTCCAGAAGTCCCAGCCATTTCCCTTCTTTTGAAACTCCACAAACCTTCCTTGCTTTAGCAAAAGAGCATCTTACTGTACCTAAAGATACTCCTTGTTCCAAATACTGGTACACTTCTGAACAAGACTATCCTAGCATGATATTAAGTTTAACTTCCCTAAACTCCCTTGCCTGTGCCCAACACGCTCTGTTCAGAGGTTCCCAAACCCTCTGCCATCAGGCTCCACTTTCAGAACCCCTGCTTACTAGAGGAAGGCACAGGCTTCCTTTGCAAACTGAACATGACGTGACCTAGGGGAAAATAAAACACAGTAGCATCTCATAATTCACTAAAGCACTTTGCCTTCACATGGTGGCTACTGACATTCAGATTGGGACTGTACCTTGATGAGCAACCCTATTTCTGGAGAAAGTACTTTCTTTAGGGCTTGATCACAGCACACATTATTTCTCCCCCCCTCAGAATACCCATTGTATTCCACCCACTGTTTGAAGCACACTTCAAAGCCCACAAACAGGGGCAGCTCCCAAACAAAGCCTCTCATGGACTGGAGGCTTTTCAGCAGCCTGAAATGCTCAGATTATCAAAGTCCTCTAAGTCTGTGCTGTCACAGTGAAAGTGGGTGTTTAACCATGCCCAAGCAGAGGCTGGGTCAGAAGAGGAACTGCCGAGAGCCCCAGCAGGGCTGTGGGGTTTTACATCGATGGGCGCTGACAGGAAGCAAGTGAGATAATGAGAAGAGAGAGGGAGAAGTAGGAAGAGAGAGAAAAAATGAAAAACATCTTAAAGAACTATGATATCATCCTCATAGAGAGAGAGAAAACTAGGAAGTAAAAATCTGAGTACATAGGCAGCCCCACAAAGCTCTGATTTTCATACTCTTGCCTTGATGTCTCGGCCAGGGAGGGCTCTGATCAAATCTGGGCAGCGTTACAAAGATCATTGTACCACAGGCAGAACAAAATGCTTGGGAACTTTAAAACATGGGGAACTTTGAACAGCAGAAAGCAGAGTAATTACTCACAGCAACCCAAAATCTGTGATTAATAATTCCACTTCTCCTGAGGAAAAAAAAAAAAAAAAAAAGGAGTTTTGCTCATTTTGGGATGCTCAGCAAGAGTAAAGAGCCAGAAACACTATTGACAGGACATCTCCTGCTCACTAGTACTGGATGAGGCTTTTCTCCAACATGGACTCGAAGAGAAGAATGTGAAGATTGAGTCACCAGCCACAAAAAGGAAAATGACTTTAAACATCCAGATCCAATTATGGATCATACTGTTCTTTCATCTTAAAGCAACCAATGATTTGTTAAAAAAAATGAGTGTACCGATGCTGGAAACATTTCAAAGGGAATGTGTCGAGCCTCCTCCCATCAGGATCTCCAATGTCAAACACAAAGCTCACAGTTTCACATTATCAATAAAATGAAAGCAGCCCACTTACTATTCTCTGGGAAACTGAGAGGCTCATATCCTAAAAATATTGAGAGGATTTCATGGATGGAGCAAACAAGCACAAGTGCCTGAAGTGAAACAGAGGCATGGCATTATGCCAAAGGACAGGATTTGATGGAAATGTATAATGGAGATGAAATCACAATCTGAAAATAAATATTTGCAGAGCATCCCAGTGTTTCCTGGCATGACATCCTGTAATGGCCTCTCTAACAGGCTCTTGTCTTGTGCCTCCACACTGAATCTTGTGCAACCAAATGCCAAGAGGAGAAACAGTTGTCAGTGTCTTCCTGCACTCAGTGATGGCAACACAGGGCCAGGAAAGTTGTTAAGCAATCAGGCTTTTCTGCTTCAGATCAGCAGGCACAGAGCTGAGAGAAGGAAGTGGGATGGGCCAGAAGAGCAGACTTCCTTTGACCTTGGCTGAGGAAGCTTGATCTGAGAAGACAAAGGGGAAGCTGGTGAATGGATGGTCAGAGGAAGGTGCAAGGTCCTGTTAGAGTTGAGGATTTTTGCAAGTCAGCGTGCCCCTTGCTGTTGGAACACAGTGTAGCGCATCCGTGATCCCTTGAGCCTGGGCTGGATGCTGAAGCAGCATCTCCACTGCTTATTTCACCATCAGGCAATCACCACCTTCAAAACAGATGTGTCTTCAGCTCTCCTTTAATAGTGTCCTACTGACTAAACCCACGTAAACATGGAGTAATTTCACCAACAGCAACAGAATCCCATTGGCCTGAGAACTGTGTGTAAGAGCTACTTATACACTGAAATATTTACCTGATTTTCTTCCCAGCTTAGTTATGCTTACCCCAAAGTAATAGCCTACTTCCATATTTCCTACATTGCAAACTGGGAACCACAAGCAGCTTGCCAGTTCTAAATTCCCCTCTCCAGCAATAATCACTCCATGTTTGCTGCAGCTTATTCTGCTGTTGTTTTATTACACGAGACCTAGTAAACTTAGAGTAAACACTGTCAAATATAACTGCATTTGAGATATTCTTTATAGCACTGAGAAATGTCTTGTGCACATCCTGAGTTTTCCTCACTGCATCCACAAGCAGATCCTTTCCTGGCACACCTACTCTTCAGAGCTGGGCTGGAGCAGAATCTGTATTTTCACCCAACAAACCCCAACCCAAACAACAAGCAAACAGCTACTGACACATTTCTAGACGTGTCACAATCACTGTCTTCTAAATTACATGATACTCAGCCACTACAAACTTTCTCCAGAAAGTCCAAATATAATTTCCATGGAAGATGTGAACTTCCCTCACCACCATGAACTATGAATTCTAATGCTGTTACCCTTTCTATTACTCATCATTTTTACATGTAGGAAAGAGTCATGCTTAAGAGTAAGATGTATTAATGAACAAGGCTAAAAAAAGTAAGTGGGAGAAAGGAAAAGAAGACAGACATTGGGAGAATGGATAAAGGAAAGAAAAGGGTGACAGGAAAGAAAAAGCACAGGTGTAGTATTGAAGAGAGAAGGAAATACTTCCAAAGGAAATTCCCCGAGATGGATTAGTAAACTACAGCAAAGACAGCATTCTAATTGTTCTTTTAATCATTAATATGAGTTTTACAATACAAGATTAGCAAATCAGTTGCATAATTAATCAAACTCCCAAGCAACATCATTACTCACGACAGGACTCGCCGTTCTGGCCCGAACTCGGCTTCGTAGTAACCATCTCTGCAGTCTTTTCCAACCAGATCGTGAGGGTGTGGCTTGTAGGGCTCATTCTTCGTTACCAATGTAGTTCTTATTTTGACTTTTCCATAATAGTTTAGAATCTACAAGAAAAGGTGGGATGTTTTCAAGATTTTAGGTATCAGTCCCCACCTGTTACAGGAAATTAATTTTATTCTAAGGAAGGAACGCCAGACCTACATAGGTGACCATACAGAAATGCTGCTTGAAGAACAAGTCTACCACCAAAGATTTTAGGGAAAAAAACTCATAAAGCCTCAGGGATGAGATAATACCTTGTGCACAGAACACTAAGTAGTGAAAGAGGATCTTAACAGATAGAGCACGACACAATCCCCTCTGAAACTGTTGGTTTTTTCCCCAACTAATTCTCAGATGAGAATTCAATCTTACATTCAAGCTGGGGAGTACCAAATTCTCAAGCTCCTACCAGAGCTTTCAGAGCAGTCATCAGCCTAATTCAATGCTCCTTTCTCAGGTGCATAAAAGCAACCTCAAGCAGATGGCTACCAGTGAAGTCACTGAGCGTGAGGGATGGTAAAAAGAAAAAAAATAGGGCAAAACCAAGTTTGGCTTAAATTGTTTTACACATAAAAACTTGAAAGCAAATACAAGACTTGCTCAGGCACACGTCTGTGCAGAGGTGAGCTCTCCTCCTCCACTTCCACAGTTCCTCTCCTTCCCTTTCTTTCCTCCTCCTGAGACTCCAAGGATCCATCACAATCCTCTTTAGTCAACACTTCAAATCTTTAACTTGAACTGTACTTTTTTACCTGTCATCATCTGTTTGCATCCATCTCCAATTTGGCTCCATTCAGCCTTCAACAAGCCACTGTTACTTTTTACACTTAAAAAAATATTTCCACTGCTTCTTCACTTTCTTGAACCATTACATCATTTGTCCCTCATTTCACACCCAGCCCCATGAACATGAAGCCTGATCTAGTTGCTTTTGGTTCTCCAGTTGTGCCTTGATGTTCATCTTCATAACCACACCATGAAATTTAATCTCTTCCTGGCTCCTCTCTTCACATTTCCATCTCTAGAGGGGACTCCCCTGGAATATAATCAGCACTAAAGCCTCCCACAGGCTTCAGGGAGGCAGGAATTCACCTAGAAATCACCTGCTATCAGTACAATCAGCTCTGTCATCAATAGTCACCTTTCAAAAGAACAAACTTGGCCAGGCTTGTGTAGTCACAAATCCATGTCCCATCTCCCCTTTGGGTTCTGCCTGGCCTTCATGTGCAGCACAGTCGAAAAAAAGAGGAATCAAGGCTTGACTCAGCCCATTCAGCTTGTGCCCTGACATAGATTTAGGCTGAGTCTGTGCAAACCTCTACTCTTGCCAAGAGCCCACACAGTTCCTTGTTCAATTGGCAGCGTGCTGAAAAAAATGAGTCTGGCACCATCTCCATTTCCTGCATTCCCTAACCAAATCTGGCACTGTGATAGTCAAAAGGAAACCTTCTTTGCTTCTTCGCTTAGTAAGTCTGGCTCCAGGGCTGGACCAGCTTCCACAGTTGCTTTATGCAATAGGGACTCACTCTGCTGCTCAACACACAACTGCCAACACTCTCCTTCTCAAGCCCTCCCTCTTAAGGAGCTTTTGTGCCTCAGCCTAAAACATCTCATATTTGTCACATTTCACATCTTCTCTATCTGTTTGTTTCCTGCTGTGATTCCAGAGACCCCATTTTGGGCTCCACAAAGGTTTTTTTTGTACTTGCACACTCTGCAAACACAGATATACAGCCTCTGTTCCTGGGCAGGAAGATGGCAAGTGCTCTTAACTTCCCATTTAAATTTGAGTTTTCTTCTCTAATCTCAGCTCTGACAGACTTCCTCCAAACTGAAAGAGATCAAGGAAACACAGGCAACTCTAAACATCACATAGGGGACCAGAAATTCTTTTCTTACCCTACCCGTCTAGGATCTCCTTTGTCCAACCTAGGAAAGCTACTGCCCAAGTGGCTCCATTCCAGCTCTACTGTCTCTTTGTCCCTGCTTTGATCACAGCTGTAAGAGCTCCTCTGAATCCCTTTGTTCTGGATTTCCCAACTCATCCATGGTGCAACCACCCAACTCATCATGGCCGGAGATGCTCTGAGGACACAATTCCACCTTCTCAGGTCATTCTTAAGTTCTGCCTTCACACCCTCCATGCTGGTGTTGTTTGCAGAGCCCACTCGCCGCATCATGGGCGATTGTTCGCTGGTACAAAGCGCCACCTTTCATGTTGTGCCCAGCAACATTTCAAAGCCTTTCCACATTTTGTAGGCAAATTCCTTCAACGCTCTCCCGAAATTCGTGCTGCAGTCCAAACCGTAAAACCAAACCCACGTCACCTAACTAAACGTGCGTACAGAGAAAGCTTCTAATGAATGGCTCCCAGACCTTGAGTCTTCACTGCATCCCCTCTAGCAGCACTTTGTAAACCACCTCTGCACCTCCTCCTCTTTTTGTAAACCAAATCTTTTCGTGACCAGGAGCAAGTAACTCTTTTCCCACTCTGCTGCAACTCCATTTGCATGCCAAGGAAAGAATCCCGGAACGTGAGATGAAAAGCGTTGTATTTACTGTGCAGAGTCCAACATAGCTACGAGCGCCACGGTAATGTGGGCAATAGTAATTCCCGGATAAAAGTGGTATTTACCTGGATGGAAGGGAAGGTCTTATTGTTTTCAGTACTGTGTTCTCCTGGAATGCTGCCTGCTGATCTTCCCTCACATTTGTATCTGAAACGCATGCCCCTTTGCCTGGGTTGCTCAAATATTTCAATGTAGGGCTCAGGGCCACCTTAAAAATAAAATATTTTCAATGTTAGGACAGCAGAAGATGCAAGAATTAGAATTTCTAGACTTTTGATTTACATTACCATCTTTCCACTGGATCTACCGTATCAGAATATCTACTCTTTATTTTATGTACATCCAGATGTTGAGGGTGGGGTACAAGGGAAGAGAACAGATTTGGATGAAGCATCCATCAATACCATAGAAGTAATTAGCAAAAAAAGACCCTTCCCTCCATCTAATCTAGAACTTAGCTTCTTATAACCATCATAGAACATGCGTCTGATGAAAGAAGATTTTATACAACAAAACCCAAATAATTATTTTGAGGGAATGGTTAACATTTTTAGGAACAGTACAGTTTTAAGAATAGCTGTCACCTCCAAGCACTGGCACTGTCAACTGCTGTGTTCTCTTTACTGTCCTCTGAAAGTGAAGATGTTTGCTCAGAATTGATTGATTTAGTTCCTATCACAGTGCAGCAGAAACTATTCAAATTATGCAAAAAATCCCCACCCTACTGGGTGGAATACTGTCACTGTGAATTCAAAAAATACCTTACTGCTGGTGTTCAATTCTACATTTTGAGCTGCCTATCACCCACAGGACTGGTTTCTACTTGCAGTATCTCCCCAGACAATGAAACCTCAGAAAAGCTATTGGGCAGTTGTCAGAAGGGAGGTTTTCAGGAAACACAGAGTGATAGATGAGAATAAGAGACAGCAGAACTCTTAAATGGGGGGTTAGAAAGACATTAACTTAGCAAGAACCTAAGTACTTTTCAAGTGATGTTTTATTGCCAGACAGTAACAAGCTATTTAATATATCTCACTAAGAACATCAAACAGGACAGTCAATCAAACAGTGACAACAGTGAGATGGCATGTGAAAAACAAACAACAGAGGCTAAGTAAATATTGTTGAAGTTGAATCATCACAGTGCTACACAGTCAGGAGAACGTAGCTTATGGAAATGTCTACTGAGCTCTCTGTCATATTCATATAATAGCATCCTCCTCAAGCAAAGCTGAGCATCACAAACAAACAGGACAGACAATATCCTGTGGCACAGCATTTAAAAAAAAGTGCTTGGGCTTCAACATAATAAGCAAAACAGTTATTAAATATATTGAAAGTGCTGAAAGGGTAAAAGAACCCCTACTTCCTTTTGCCCGAGGTCTGTGCTGCCTGTGAGTCCACAGCACACAGGTTTTGGCAAAGAGGTGGATTCCAATCCCAACTCCATAGGAGTTAGGATTGGAAGGTTTCTCTTTTGCCACACCTACAATGGTTTGGGTGCCCCTACCAACGCAAGGCTTGAACTTTATGCCTGGGATTTGTTGATCGCAAAACATTTCCAGTGCTGCAGCACTTCATACCCAAAGTAGAAAAATATTATAACCTAAGAGATAATAAAGTAATCAAGAGCAGCAGCAAAGGGATGGATGGAAAAAAAGACATCTGAGACGTCACCTCAGTCTGACCTGAATGCACATTTATCTGCCACACACCTACAGGTAGTGGTGGAACTGCATCCACCACTGCATGAGAGCAGCTCTTGTGCTGGGATGGTCTTCAACAACTACAGCCTCTGCAAAATCTTCAAAAGCACAATGCACTTCCATTTCAGACTGTGTTTGGGGTCAAAACCATTGAGAACCGTGGTTTAGGACTCTCTATAGACCTTTCTAACAGTCAGTCAAAATGCAGTTTCTAAAATTATCATCTCCCATCAGGTAGATTTTAAACAACTTTCTGATCACCAGCCATGAGCTGTCACATTAATACACATTAGCCACTACTCCAGGTGCAGTTACAGAGGAGGATGGTCCCTTTTTAGACACTCTCCAGCTCTTTACCCAACTCTCCTTTAGATAAGCTTTGCATATTTTCTCTCTATGGAAAACAAGCAAGTCCAGCAAAAGGGAAGGGGAAGGCAGGCATTGATAACAAAAAAGCCTAGAAATGATGTAAAGCTGGTTTCAGAGAGAGCAGAAGTCTGAGCTTCTCACAAAACCATGCTCACACACCTGTGTATGGCTATTTTAACTTTCACATTTCAATTTACTTACGCTATTGCATTGATCGGCGCAAATACAGACACGTATCCATATACCAAATTAAACATCTGTTTTACAAGCTAAAATTACAACATTACAGCAAAGTGCCTACTAATCTTCTTACTGGGAGATTCTTATGTTTACATAGCTGCTAACCAGACATGCAGGACACCCACAGACATCATGTATTTGTCAAAACTAGTCAGAGCCTCACTGCTCGAAACTACAAGAGCACAATCACTTGAGGTCCTTAACTCTTGCTGCTTTAACCAACAACTTCCCTTCACGTTCTATTAATATTCACTCGAGAGGGCTATTTTCTCACCTCTCAAGACCCCTTTATTTTAAAACTTTGGGCTCAGTGATCTTTACAGGGCTGTGGTCGAAACAAATGTCACTGAAGATAAACCCACCACTCAGCAGCAGGTGTGTTTGTGGGAAAGTAAAGCTCGGTGACGCGGCAGCCTCCAGAGATTAAACATTAAACTTCATTTTGTCTTGGCTGCCTCTCTCTTTATTCAAGAATCATATTATTATCTCTGCTGTGAGATGATCAGTGTCATCATATTTTATGTAGAGAGGAAACACACAGAAGTGTTTGTGTGAATGAGAGGTATTACCAGCACTCTGCAGCCAGGTGTCCAGTGTTCCCCATTTCTGTAAATCAGCAGTGTGCTTGTGAAGTGGCACAGCTTAACTATTTCACAATGTGCTCTTACACAAACACAAGCACAAGCACAGAGTTCTATTAGCTCCCACATAGTCACTACAGACCTGTCCTCCTCAGGTCTTGCTTTGCTTGTCAAACAAATGCGAGATATGCCAACTCCTGAACTCTCACTGATTCTGGAATTCTAACTACTTCATAAAGCATTTGAAATGGAAGAAAAAAAAATCTAGCTAATCCTTCATCTAAGTTCTTAAGAGTTTAATTTGTCCTTGTAATTAATTCTAATTGTCCATATACAAGCTAGGGATAGAAACACTGTGCTACACATTATAATCTGCCTGTCGTTCTTTTTGTTATTGAATTGCTTTTTCCCCCTCCTGCCCGGCGTACAACCTGAATAATTTTAAAGAGAATATAGGAGATCAAGTGTCCCAATTATATATGCAAGGAAAAGAGGTAAAAGCAATGACAGCTCCAAGAGTTCAGCAAGCAAAAGAGGCAGAAGCAGTGACAGCTCAGAGAATTCAGCCAGTTATGCTTCATTCAAGAACTGAAGCGTATTTTATTCTCACATTTTGAGCAATACAAAGAGGAACAAAAGGACAACCCCTAAAACTTGGAACATACTTCCATCAGACCTCTCCACGACAAGAAAGCTGTGATGGTTTAAAGTTTAAAGTCTGTGCCATGAGGAAGGAAGTGTGACATGCTGCCACCAAGCAAAGTGACAACCCGATCAAAGGTTCTGTCTCGTTTCTTTGCTCCAAGCAAGCGGGCTGTGGAGGAATTGCCCAATTTGTCATTTTCTTGCACAGCCAGGAGTGCCCGGTGAACAGACCCTCGATCAACATCTGCGTGTGAAAGCAGAGCAGCTGTGGGTCTTTATGGCAGATGTGAAAGTATCACCCGAAACCCTCCGGCCCGAGGTGACTGCAATGAAACACAGATGGGAGAAGTGTCGCCGTTTAACTCTGATGTCACTCCTCTGAACAAATTCCTGGCGGCCTTGTCATTTCTAAAAAGCAAGAATCTATCCACTTGTAACCTTCTGCAACACCTCAGGCAAAAGAGGGAGGATGGTGAACGGTTTGTTACAGCCCACCCCACTTTAAGCCGAAGAACTGGAAACATAACACGATTTGATTTGAAAAAGCAGTCATCTACCTACGGCTCCATAAACGGCACAAATTCTAACAAGGACCAAACGACACTAATGAACTTCCTCTTTACTATCGTGTTACATTACAAAACGGCAACTAAAAGAAAAAAAAAAAAACAAAACAAAAAAAAAAAAACACCACGACAAAAGCTAGCTAGTACCAGGAAGTTGTAAACTTCCCCCGCTGAAAAAGTTCCTTATCTGGTTCCTAATTACACTGAAAATACATAAAGACATGAAGGAAAAAAAGCCCCGAAACTGCTCTTTCCTGCTTCATTGTTGCCACTCTAAAATACATCACAACAACATTTAAAGCACAAGCCCGGCTGTTTTCCTTCCATGCTGACAGGACATCTATATATTTATCAGGATTGAAAGTTCATACCTTGCTAACAGAACACACACTCAGGTTCTGAAAAGCAGCTTTGCCTAGAAATACTATTCTAATTAGTATTGCCATGTTTTGAATTTAGGGGTTTTTTTTTACCCCAAGAAAGATACCAGAGAGACGCCTCCCGAAAGGATGGTGAACTCGGTTTAATTTAGCCTCTAGAAACTTAATTGTGCTTTTTGTTGTAATTACTCAAAGCACGATCCCTTATCTGCATTACTTTGCATCTGTGCCATCACTGTTTCTCATTCATTTGCATTCTCACAGACGAGTTCCGATGTGAACGGGATCCTGACGAGCATCACCCAACCCTCAGCCTGTTGTCTCCAGCCCAGACACGAGACTCGCTTACTTTACACCTAAACGCTTCCACTCCACAACTTTAACAGATGCATTTGAAACGGAACGACCCCACCGCAGCCCCAGCCCGGCAGCGTAAACACCCAGCGCG
>VWZU01017691.1:289474-313310 GCA_013397095.1 Sterrhoptilus dennistouni
CACCGGCCCCGGCCCCGGCAGCGGCGGAGCCCCCGCGGCACAGGGAGACCCCGCTCCGGGACCGCAGCTGCGAGGCTGTCCTCACCTCCTGCCCTGCCCCGTAGCCAAAAGTACAAAGTTCAGCTCCGCCGATTTCGGAGCGGGGCAGATTTCACCGAGAGCCTGTTGTTTCCTTCCATGTCCTCGCCCTTGCAGAGCATCGCTTCCGATAGCCCCGCTCTGTCAGCCTCGAGGGACCAAGTGCTCTCCTTATCCGTCTTTTTCTCGGTTGCATGGAGCCTGGTGGTCAGCCCGGAGACACGAAAACTTCAGGAAGACTGTACTGCAACCTTCCAGCACCTACCTAAGCCCCTTTTGGGGTTTATAAGACAGACAAGGATAGACCTGTACCAAGGCCTGCAGCAACAGGACAAGGAGGAATGGCTCTAAACTGACAGAGAGCAGGGTTACATTAGATACTGATAAGGAATTCTTTCCTGTGAGGGCGGTGAGGCAGTGGAACAAGGCTACCCAGAGAAGCTGGGGATGCGCCATCCTTGGAACTGTTCCGGGTCAGGCTGAATGGAGCTGGGAACAGCCTGGTCTAGTGGAAAATGTTCCTGCCCAAAGCAGGGTTTGGAACGAGACAGGCTTTGAATGCCCCTTCCAGCTCATTCTGTGATTCAATAATCAAGCTGTGTTTGCTAGGGATAGACCAACATTGCACGTAAGGTAAGAACTAATCACCAACAAGCTGACTCAGTCACAATTATCAACTCTGAACCTACCAAACCTTTGGAGCATCCCAGATCCTGGATCTCACAGCTTGGCCCCGACACAGCAAGATGAAGCCAAGGAGCTGGACATTGGGAACAGCCCCACAGCCCCATCAGGTTTGGATCAGGTGGAGAGGTCAGTAACAAACATCTGAGGGGGAATTAAAAACTACCCGAACAAAGAGGAACACGAAGGAACAGGAAGGCCACACCTAGCTGCGGTGTAAGACTGCTTAGTTAACAATAAAATTTAAGGTTTCTTCTTAAATCTTTAATCTGGGAGTGGAATAAACTGTCCCGTATGAAAATGCAGTTACATCAATTAGTATCCCCTGAAAAAGGCAGAATGATAAAGCAACAAGAAAAGCCTGAAAGAACATTCAAGTCAGGTACAAAACTGATAGTTTTTTGCTTTTTTTCCCCACTATCCTATTTCTAAAGCTAAGGTCATTGGGATGTACAGTAATGAAGCACAGCTGAAAATGCTGTTCTCTAATCTTCAAATTCATACACCAAGCCATGTAACTAAGCAGAAGCGGCTGCCAAACACATATTATTCTTCCTGCTCTTTAGTCCATCCCAACAGGACTTCTCTTTATAACCTTAGTTTTGCTCAACTATCCTCATATCTCCTATAAACAAAAGTTATCTTTCTCTACCCCACAAAAAGATTTTTCTCTTCCCTTATTAAAGATTCATGGTTTGTCTCATGGTAGGATTGTTGCACCCCTGTCCAACTTAAAACTGAAATTGGAGTAGAAGAATCCTAGAGAGAACACAGGATAATCAAAATGCCTGTGACATTAGCCTTAGATTATTACAGAGAAGAAAAACTATATTATTCAGATGTTGTAATAAAATAATTTCATGGCTGTGGGTTAGTTTCTTGCCAGAAGAAAGTAATTTCTCATTTTCTTTCCCACAAAAAAACCAAAACACAACAACACAAAAGATATAAACCCGAGTGCCCTAAAAGTATAAGCAATTCAGACTAGACTTTTACATCTTCAGGGATTTCTTAGATTCCCTACGATTGATAATGCACAATAAAGCAGGCAAGTGGGTCTAGTATTTTAAATCAGCTTAGACTTTACCTACACAGGCACACATGACCCCAAAGCACAAACTGACAGAGAGACCACAAATAAATTTGTGCTGCTCTACAACAAAGGCAGCAAACAGGAAAATGCACAACCTGAATTCTCTCTGCTAAGTGCCCCGTCCAAACAATCAGCTCGTCAACATCTCGTATTAGGAGATACTTTATTTTTTAATTGATCACCTGGTGGGGCAAGTTTTGTACAAGCCTTTATTCAAAGGGCTGAACAGCCAGAGAAATGCTCCCCATTTGAGGGCATCCCTGCAATCACAGGAGTGAACTGGACAGGATTTTTAAAAGGCAAGGGGTGCATTTCCTGTGGGATAGCTGAAGCTATAGATGTGAATTTTAAGTTTGGATGTAAAGGAAGTTGTAAGTACAGATGCATGAAGTGACTAAATGCTTTCCCTTACTTATCTTCAAGCTGATTTTCCAAATCTCTGATAGTAAAAACCGTGACATCTCAGAAAGAATTAATTTAGTTGCTTACTAAATACAGTTTATAACCCTAGATCCCACCTATTTCTCCAGCCCATGACACTACTGAGTAGACACAGACCAGGGGACCAGGGAAACTGTAGCTCAAAACAGTAGTAGCTACTGATTTCTTCAGAAGGAAAGTGTTACTGTAGAGTACACAATCTAAACCAATGTGAAATTAAGGGCAGTATTCCAGGCAATACAAATACCATGTTATGACTAAAACATAATAAACATTCCCTAATTTTCCACAGCTCTTTTGAACTCTAACTCTTGGGGCTTGCAGCAACAGGCTACTCAGTGATAATCCTTAAGATTGCACGTTTGAAATTGAGGTGGCATCTCAGATACACACCAGTGTCTTTGGTACAAAATGCTCCTTCATATTATTTTTAAGAAAAAATATGAATGGGTTGCACTTCTTATAGCATCCCAAAAGCTTTATCTCTTCCTCCAAAAGAAAATAACTTGTGATAAGAGGACAACCAACCATGTGAAGAATTGTGTAAAGTCTACGAGCTCCCATCATCAGAATACACAGACTAGATCTGGCTCAGGAAGATCCTGAACAAAGTGATTGGAGGTAGGATAGGGTGGAAAGGAGATGTTTTCTTGATGGTTTTTCTCTAGCAGTAGCCATAAGCTGATGGCCAGGGAAAAGCACAAGAGTGGGACAAAAGGAGTTTTTAGTCTAAGACCAGCATAGCTATTTTATAAAACATTCATGGTCCTAAACTCTATGGAAACCAGGAAGGCATCCCAAGAAAAAGGCAAAAACCTAAGCAAATGAAAGAGGCCTTACTCAAAGTCTGCAAGCATGAAGATATTCCTCTATTCCTGACTACCCCATATGCAATTACTGCGATCGGAATTCCTGGCACAGGGACTATCCTGGGAGAGTGAGGTGAACTAGAGGATTGCAGTATAGCTTTGGCAATCACAGAAACCTTGTCAGCAACAGCCATGAAGTGTAAGAACATGTCATAGCTTTGGGTATATGCAGATCTCTGCAAAAGGCAGGACGGAATTCCCCTCCTGCAGCATTGCATAACAAAAGCCAGGTGCTTCACTATTATTTTTGTCAGCTGACTTTGGCTATAGCCAGAGGCGAGATACCAGAATTCTTAGGCCAGTCTGATCCAGTGCTTCACTTCCTGTCTTCCAGTTAGAGCGAGTGTTTTAAGATCCCATTTCTCTCCACGTATCAAGTCCTACACTCCTGCTTTTCACTGGCTGCTGCGCTAGCACAGTTAAAACCTACATTGCTATATGGACTAAAGCTCTCTGTTCTGGCAGGGAACTTCACGGGGCAAGCAAGGGTAGAGTGGAGAGATAAAAAGCCAGCACTAAAACCTTCTACAGCAATGGACTAAGTGTTTGATATGGTATTTGTCAAGCCTAGGACGATGGCTCTTTAGTGGTGCTTAGCACAGGCATTGCCCAATGAAGCCTGCTGTGACAGGAGAGCAGCACAGGCAAACTGTTAAGTCTTTATTTCCTGTTCCCAGCTATCTGACTTCGATCACAGATAAAGCCCTTGTCACTGGCCTGGTTAAGGTACTTTCAGCATATGGTTCTCCTAATAAGGTACATCATACTAGGAGTAAAAATAGTATTAATAAAATTATTCCCTTCTCTCCTTAAGGAATTAAGTCCTGTTTTCTTGTCCACTCTATCTCAAGCCTCGCCTACTGCCAGATAAAAAATTTCCAATCCTCTATGCCTTAAGAAACCTTTTGCTGTTTGAAGCATGTTTTTTAATCTCAAAGATGTCTTACTTAAACACTGTCAGACCTTTCAGTGGTTAGAGCTTTTGTGGTTATTGGTCCTGAAGAAGATTCCAATGCGGAAGCCATTCCCAAAAAACTCATGGCTTCCAGATTAATGATAAACTCAAAGGTTGTTCAAGTCATTCTGCTGGAAGCGTTCCTGTACCACACTTCGAGTTTGTTTGACATAGAACAATGCTACTGTGCCTCCCTCAAAACAGGGTGGAGAGAAAGGAAATGCTAATAGAGAAAGGCTGGTCTGGTGGATAAGGCACAAGGCTGTGATTCAGGAGACTGGAATTTGGCTCTTGACAAGTCAGCCTTTCTACTCTTAGGCAAGTTGTTTAATTCTCTAAGCCTCGATTTCCCCAATAAAAATCAGAGAAGATACTTCCTTGCTCCCACACTTCTGCCTAATTCACTCATGATGCAACTTCTTCAGGGGATGAAACACTCTCTTAACATTAAAGTGCCAAGCACAAAACAATGACAGTTAAATGAACACTGGGATAGTGTCAGAAAAAGACAGTGTTCCCTCTCTGTCTCCTTCCATCCAGGTAAGTCACTCCTGTGTGTTTCTACATTGTTCCAAGCTCTCCATTGGAGACACAGGAGCATGCATAGAAGTAACCTGCAGGGAACAAGATTACTGTTTTTTTCTCTGCTGGAGCCAGTTCCATGTGCAATCACAGAAATGACTCTGCCAGCAGGAAGGAATGTGGTGGCACCAAGGCTAGAACAAGTGGCTGGAAGACCAATTTGGGCAGAGGTGCCTGCTTCCTGACAGAGTGCTAACGTCATGGAACTGTAGCATAACACTGTATTTTTAACCAGAAAAATTGATAAACCTCCCTGAAATTTCTAATTCACACTCCTTCCTTTCCAGTTAGTATTCAGAGCAGAACTTCTCAGGCACTTTCTCCCTCAATCCTCTCAAGTGTTTCCTATTCCCTTCTACTCATCCCAGTGCTATAAACACATACCACAGTTTGGGAGTAGTGTTATTTAACAGAGAAAAAACTTTAAATGTTTGTTGGCAGGCAAAGAAAAAGATGGAGTAGTGCTTTCATTTTCCACTGTGCTACATAAAAGCCTCTCATTACAGAGAAGCTGATTAGTGACCTCTGAAGTGGTCACACAGTCAGGATTCATCGGATGCAGTAGAGCTGTAGGGAGAGGACTTATGGAAGAGCTCAAGCTGAGCAGAAGGAGCTAAGTCAGCAGAAAACAGCCTTTTTCTGCTCAGAATTATTTTTTTCAGAATAGATTACCTCTATAAGCCAGATCACTCTGGCTGCTTTCAAAGGGAAGCCACAAAACATAAGGAGGCAGAAGGAAAGATAGGAATTGTCCCTTTGGCAACAGAAAGCTGTTAGAGTACCTTAGTTTATAATGAAAGCTGCATAAAAATAGACAGGCAATGTATGCCTGAAGTAATTCTGCTGCTCTCCAAAACTCCAGCATATACCAGCCAGTCATCATGCACTGCATCCACTATGCAGAGGATAACAATCACTCATCCAGGTTTTTATTACAGGACTTCGCTTTTCTTCAGGGCTCACAAGGGCTTTAAGCTACTTAACATCACCTTGAGCTTCAAGAATCTCAGAAGACTGTATCTACAGCCAATAACCAGAATCAATTAGGTTGGAGAAGACCTTTGAGATCAGAATCCAATCTTTGACTGCACATTATGTTTTCAAGCAGACCATGGCAGTGAGTGCCACATCCAGGCTTTCCCTGAACACCTCCAGGATTTGTGAATCCACCACCTCCCTGGGAAGCCAAATTCAATATCTAATCACCTGTTCTACAAAGAAATCCCTCATAATATTCAACACAAACATCCCCTGGTGCTTCTTAAGACTGTATCCTCCTATCCCTATGGCTGCTTGCTTGGGAGAAGAGCCCGAGCCCCACCAGGCCACAACCTCCTTTCAGGGAGCTGCAGAGAGTGACAAGGGCACCTTAAAGAGGTGAAAAAGGTACCTCGTTTCAGTACAGCCCCACCAGATATATCTCCTCTTAATTTGAAGTATCACACCTTAATTTTCAACCTCTAATGAATGACTGATCTGTACAGTTATAGGATTACATCCAGAAATGACAGAAAGTGACACCACTCTTCAGGCCAAAGGTAAACAGGTAACACCTTCTGGGACAAAGTTACACATCAAGTCCTCCTACATATGCAAAGCAAACCTGCAGCTTGTAAATTGGCCACTACACATCTTATCTGGCCCTGCATTAGCCCTTTCCTACAGATTGCCTGGGGCTGTGTGTCACAGGTGCCACCTCACCGTGCAAAGCCTTACCGGCAGTAGTTGGCCACAACCAGGCTGCTCACCTCGCTGCCGTCTGCACTTCGTGCCTGTGCATCCAGTTCACTGCCATGCTGCAAAAAAATAATTTATTATAAATCATAAAGATTTATTAATGAGGCCTACATCTTAGTAAGGCTACCATTATTAGTCTTTCTGAATGACAGGGTTGAAAGCCCTCGATTTCTCACCCAGAACAGTGATGAATTTTGCTATTTCATTATCTTGTTCATTTGGCAGTTGCTACATGACTTGTCAATTTTGCTTTTAGGACATTTGGGGAAAGTTTGACATCATTTTTGTGATCAATGTTGTGGTTAACCGCATATAACAATGAGTTTGATAGATACTCACTCACCTGCACAGGATTTCCACTTGTAAGCCTTAATATTGTTGAAAACAGATCAAATCCAAACAACAGCCTCTGGGTTTTTGATCAGAAATACTGAGCCTTAGGTATGGTAAATGTGTCAGGCACCATGAGATTCAGAATATTTTCAGATGCGTGAAAAAAATACCCCATGTACCTTACTCACTGTAGGCAAGTAAAGAATACACATGTCAATTTGAATTTCTCTTTATTAAAAAGAACGATAAGCCAAGAAGAAGACTACTTCTTCAAGACACCTCTTGTGCAATACAAATCCAAAAAAAAGGGAACAGAACTGATTTTTTGCTCTGTGCAGTGGAAATAACAGCTCTAGACACAGCCTGTTGAATGGAAACACAACAGACACCACAAGCTGCTTCTGGCAAGTACGTGCAGGAACCAGAGGAGGGAGAAGGCCTAACCCAAGAAAGAGCTGACAGAGAGCAGCCAGTGGCAAGAAGGATTAATTAGAACAAGGGCTAGTGTTGGCTACAGGGGCAATGTCATATATAAAGCTGAATAAACAGAAAAGGCAATTGCTTTATGGAAAGGTTTCTTAACAGGATGATATAAAAAAGACAAATTATTAAAGTCACAGATGTCCCAGCTCCACTTCTGATTATTCTCCAATGAGACCCTGGGGTGCAAGTCAAGTCAGCAGTGCTGAAAGTCAACCTGTTCAGTTCTCTGTTTCTCAAAGGCTGAGGACAACAGGGACCTGCTACCTCCACCCTTCCACTGTGCCAGCTCCATGGATTCTAAGATAAGCATTACAGACTCCAGTATCAAAAGAGTAGAAAGTAAGGAATGGAGGGCATTTGGAATAAAGTCTCTGATTACAGTCCCACTGGCTTTACTCCTGGGTGTCACAGCAGCTTATCCCTTAAGGGCCTTGATACCATTGCCTCAGTGATGGTGAGTAACATCCTTGGCTTTGTGGTCTCTCAATAAAATGCTCCCTCATGGGTGACAACCACGATTTCCACACTGGGCACACAAATCCTGCTTCCCCCACTGCTCCTGTACTCTGGGTTTACTTCTTCTCCCAGAACAGGAGGGTCACAATTTACATGGGCAAAGCAGAGAACTGTAGTCTCTGTGCACTATCTTGGGCTCTCATCTCCAAGAAAAGCAGCCAGAGAGCTGACTGTGCCTTTTCCAGGAGTTTCTATTAAAAGGAAACCTGCATAAATAACCATCTGCGTAACTGAAATGAAACTGAGACCAATGTTCCCACTGAATTTGAAAAGCACTTCTGTCCATATACATAATCATTTGCTTTGAAAAAAACCCCGATACAAAGCCAAATCTGTAGGTCTAAAGAAGTTTGTTACTTTTTAAAAATAATACAGCTATCTTATCACCTTCTCTTACCCTGTAAAAGCAAAATCCTGAGAGTTAACTAATCCAGATTTAATACCACTTCAAAATTCTAGAGATACTAGAGACTCATAGTTCAGTAAGAGAGAAACCAAATCTGTTTCCAAAGGCATGGATGTAGAGAAGAGTTCCCAAAGGCTGTAGAGAAGTGAATTCTGTAGCTGGCTGATTCCAGGAGATTCAGACATGGTAATAGCAGAGACACTTGCCTAAAGTAAAACTGGCTACCACACTTAATTAATATTCATTATGCTCCACACCCCCTATAAACAGCCTGCAGAGAGACTGCTGCAATTGCGAAATTGCTAGCGAGACCTGATTCACATTTGGAGAGTTTTACTGCCCCAAGCCTTTCAAACTTACCTGACCCACCAAGTGAGAGACTATGGCTCTCAGGAGAAATCTGCTGCTGCAAGGAAAGCTTTAATTCTACCTTCCCTTAACTCCTTCTTTAATTCCAGCTTTCTTTTTCCCAGTGTTAGACACTTTTGAGATTCAGCTGGAAAGGGCACTGGGCCATCTTGCCTAGATTGTGCTTTTGCCAAGAAAGCTTGAACCAGATGATCTTGAGGTTCCTTTCCAAGATAGTATTCCATTCCATGACAGATGCTGTCTTGGGAATTGCTAGTGCTACCCTTTTTCACCATTTTCACCTGTTTATTTTGAAACTTCCAGGGCTTTGGGAAAATCGGGGGGGCGGATTTTTCATCCTACCTCCAGAGCACAGCAGGGTGGTCTAAGACTACACCTCCTTGGCTGCACAGCAACCCAACTCTTACATGTAATGCACTGATTTATTTTTGGGGCTCCTGAGCTCTCTTATGCTACTACTCTTAATTCTCTTTGCCCAACAGTGGGCAGTGTCTGTACTCTTGGGGTGCAAAAACCTCATTAGGAAACAGATCTGAAATAATGACATTAATTCAAAAATCCATGTTGTTTAGCTGCTGGATTTTTTTAAACTAGAATTTATATTCCTTCTATGTATCTTAATTACATAGTATTGTTTCTGCCTCCTGAATATGCATCTCTAAGTTTCAATGTCAACATAAATACTGGTACAGCTATGCAATTACAGCCCTTTTGCTTCTGCAAATATTCCCATGACCTACATCACAAAAAAACTCTGGCAGGTGACCCAGTTACTACAGACTTGGTCAGTTCAGGACTTCACACTTGCAACACGGTTAAAACCTTATTTGCAAAACATTGCTGCTGTAACTGGTCAAGTGGAAACCATGTGACCTGACATGTTTTTAATTGCAATGTAGACAGAACTTTTAATTTACATAGCCTAGGATGCCAGAGGATACCAGAAACGTAGGAAGTGGAAAAAAAACCCAGAAAGGCGGCCACTTGGATAACTTACTCAGACAATTACTGTCTCATCATTACCATCCCTGCTTAAAAGAATGTTTACCAGTGCCCCTAGAAGAAGAATGAGAAAATAAAATTAAATATATAGGTGAATGGAACCACAGAATAAATTACATTTAGCGCAGCAATTACAGTTTCTCCCAGACTGTATGCATTGTGAACAGCCTGTATTTGTGTGGTCAACAACCCTGCTCATAAACACCCCTGTAATTAATTTGAAATAACAAAAAACAGGGATAAATAAACATGGTGTTCCTTTTGCTCCCTTTGCCACTCTTTGGCTCCTTACCTACACACAGGCAGTCCATTCACTGCAGCTGATGAAGCAGAACTCTCCAGCCAGGAAAGAAGAGAAGGACTCAAGTGTGCTGGGGATGAAGGTGGCAGCAAGAACCTCCTAAAATGATAAAACCCCAACTGATTGTGGTTTATAAAAACAATACATAGCAAAGTAGCTACTGCTTAAATATATGTTACTAAAGGGTTTTTTTTCCTCTCTCCTTAACAGCCATTCTATGCTCCAGCAACCCTATTGACTTATCTTTCGCAATATCCTCCCCTTCACAAGCCTCTAGCCCATCATTCTTTCAACTTTTGCAAAAGCTACTGGCTGTCTTCCAACACAGAGCTTCCCAACACCATATGCACAGCACTGCTCTATGAACAGATGTTTGGTATCTTCATAAACTCCTGGCCTGGGCTCAGTAAGATGGAGGGGAGCCACAATTCTCTGTGGTTCCCTTTACAAGAGAAGCTCCATCTTGGCTCGTAACATGCTCAAGCAAAGACTGCTCAATGGCATTATTTGGGAGTTTCAGAAAATTCGAATTCCTAAAGCTGGAAGAGTGAAGGGTATTTCAACTTCTCTCAACTGAGTGTTTTTCCAGCTTTATTTGAGGGGCTTTAAGAAACTCATGAAGCTGTAGCACATTCTTGGTGCTGGAGATACGCTCATTGGGTATGTTCACTGCACTGGACAAGTTTGGTTCCAGGAATAAGTTTATTAAATTTGGGGTCAGGCAATAACACATTCACAGCAATACAGAACAGTTAAGAGTCAAGAACCCAATCACACACCTCACTTTCAGACAATGCTTCCACTTGAGTTGACTGGAATTTAGTGATAAAAGTCTGTGGACCTGTGAACAGAACATTCATGTAAGTATTGGAGTATTGTAATGGAGATGGATTCCAAACGCTGTAAACTCTGCCACTCTTTCAGAAAGATACAGCAATATACCAGTTCACACTTGTAACATAAATCATGTTTTTAAACAAATATGTACACTTAGCATTCATTCCTTTTCTGGAGATACTCCTTAGAAAATAAGTCACTCTATTTTTTTTTACAGTTTTACTATCAAGAATTATTTGGATTCCTCTTTACCGGTCTCACTCACCCCCACAATATTAGGACATAAGAACTTACCTATGGGCACTTAATAAGGTGTTAACTTGCTTCTGGCAGTCCTGTGGCACTGCAGGTTATGCTAAAATTCTTAGTGAGACTTTTTTATGGAGAAACAAAAATAAGCAGGAAACAAATTTTTGGGGAATTTTTTGTTGTTGTTGTTAGGGCAATAGTCTGAAAGGAAAAGTTGTTTAATTTGCAAGCTTATAAAAAATGCAACAAAAAAGAATAATGGGCTATCATGTAAGTAGTGGCTTAAAAATCAATAGCTGGCGTCAGTATCACTAGAAATACAGAACTCTTAAAACAATCCTTAGCCAGATACAGTATGTTATGCACTGGGAATCCCCACTGTGGGCATAGACAACCTGACTAAAGAAAAAGGGTCTCACACATTCAGGGAACTTGGCCTCAGTTTCTGGTCCTAGCCACAAAATTTCTCTCTGGCCCTTCATAAATGGTTGATCTCTACACCTTAGGTTTGTCTTTTAAAGCAGACGGAAAGCCTTGGAAAAAAACCCCATAGTATTTAATTTTAAAACCTACTATAAATAAGGAACTTTTGGTGGGCACTCTGTCCAATTATTTTGGATAAGAAGTCATCTTAAACATTGGTGTTAAGGGTATCCATTGCTTAACAAACAGATCATCCTGTGTTTGTCAACAAAACATCTTAAGAAGTGGTTGAAAACCAAAACAATCTAAGCTAAAGAAACAGAGACTGAGAACAGTCTGAAGTTCTCATAAAAGCAGAGCTGATGAAACAACGTGGTGTTGCTTAGAAGTCACTGGGAACCTGTGGTTAGTTTCTACTCTGTAGCGTTAAACTTTTCGAAGTATTGGCTTTGCTTTTGTTTGACGTTTTTAGACCTTTGCACCAGGACAGACAGAAGTGCAGCAGGGTTTCCCCACTGACATCACAGCCACTGAAATCAGGAGTGACCTTTAAGGTTGAACACAAGATTTGAGTTTGAACATACAAACCTCTGCTTGAGCTCCATAGCTGGTCTGCTGGACAACCCATCTCAGCTTACTTGTTACTGAAAGGTGAACTCAAACCAACTTTAAATAACCAGAGTCTACAGAAAATTGAGATATTACCTTTACTGAATTTTCCCCATTTGAAGCCACAACATGTATGAATGGGAGAGAAAATTAACATGCTGCTGATTACTCATTTCTGTAAGAGGAATAGTATTTAGTAAAATGATTGATCATTTTACAGGCACGTAACAAACATTTACCCTGAATTACAGCAAAGTGAACATCTCTGTACTTGCACAATTTACCACTTGGTGTAAGGCGGGATTTATTTAGTGGGTGAACAGAGGAACAGAAACAGGGGATTCCCTGGCCTTCTCATTGCTAGTACTTCACTGCTTGCAACATAATCATTTTCCTCAAAATACGATTCCCAGGGGTATATTTTTGTTTCATTTGGTTTTAACTAAATTACTACAAACAATTACTCTAGAGAAAATACTGTTTCTATGATTTTCCAGCTGTTCATGAATTGGCAAATTTGATAAATGCTTTACCAAGTTTTTTACAGACTCTCCCAACATGTTATCCTGCATAGCAAATAAGATACAGTATTAATTAAAGACCTGTAAAACCATTCAAAATGAATGGAGAAAATTAACATATGCTATACCATCTAGACAAAACCAAAAGTGAATGTAATGACCAGTTACAAGTCTTGCAAGAAATAGACTTCAGTTTCAGAAATACAGTTCAGAGCCAGCACCAGCTTTCAGTTTCCTGACAGTCTAATGCCTGTTTCATTTGAGAGAGCAGAAAATGCAGAAATGCAAAATAGCTGGTATTTCTTTAGCTTAGTTATTAGAAATCTCTGTTGGATTGCTCATTATGACAGGTTTATGCCTTTCTGCTTAAGGCTGTACATAATAAAGTGAAAATTCAGTATCAAATAAATAAAAAAGGGAAAAACAATCTAACAAAATCACAACAAACGTTGTTCCAAAGCAGTGCTGAAGGCATTTAGCCAAGAACTACACATGAAGTGATTCACAAAACCTCAGCTTATTGTCCTTGCATGCACGCACTCAGAGTAGGTGGGATAACTTTCTGTTCTGGCCAAGTAACCACACTGGAAAAACAGAGCAGAATTAAAACTGCAGGGATAAAAGAAATTCTAGCATGATCTAGCTTTAGTACCTACTTACTACAGCCTTTTTTTTTTTTAATCATACTATCATCAACACACATTGTTGGCTATGGCTAGTCAACACTTCCTATTTTAAGGCCACATTTTCAGTTACTCCCAGTTTGCCAACACCTTTTCTTCACATGATCACATATACTGCTCCTTGAGATGATTTTTTAGGAAAAACAGAACAAATATGACTCAGTCATTTTTCTACGAATGACCATAGGGAAGATATGCTTTAACTATATTCAAAGAATTCTTAAAATTTTAAGAGAAAGTTCTTTGCATTTCAGAAACAGGGACATGAAATTTAGCAAGGAGGCCATGCTGGTGTCACTACTGGGATTTTTTTGCTCTTCCTTGGAAAAAATTGACAGACAGATTGCACATGTTTGCCAGATTTGCTTTTAGTAGCCAAAATTTTCAGCTTTGTCTCCACTGCACACACACACAGAGAGGAAGCTGGATGGTGCCTGCAGTAGGCAGCTGATTGCCAGGCTGCCACAGGCTGAAACTGAAACAGGGTTAGTTATTTTTCCTCTGGTTTCAGGACTCATGGGAGTTTTACTCATCACCATCAAATAATGCATTACCCAGTTCAAATTCAGAAAGAGGGACTCAGGCGTGAGACACAAATGGGAATTATCAGAGAGAAAAGGAAAACGGGCAAGAGTCTGAGATCAGAAGAAAAGAAAAAGAGATGAGGTGTGAATAAGAAACAAAGTTAGGAGAAGACAGCAGGAGGATTCAGACAGTGTCTTCCCAGGAAAGAGGAACTGCCTAAAGATGAGCGGCTCATATCAATTTCTTGAAGGTCAGACAGCTGGGAGTTTAACAGGCTGTATTTTCCAGAATAAGAGAAAAATCAGTCCCCAGGTTATTGCTTTATCAAGACCCTCCCATAATAACACCCTGAGCCCCCGGGCCACGCTCCAGGGCTCAGCACCGCGGGGTAGTAGATGATGGTTGAAGAAACCCTTCTCCATGGGAGAGCCCACACTGACCAACACATGTAGGCAGCAAGGAGTGCCCACCACTGCTCCAGGCTGGACAACACCCCCCGGCACTCTGCTTAGTCCCGCAGGGTTCAGGGCAAGGCAGGGCACGGCCGGGGACTGTGGGTGTCACCCCAGGCCGGTGGCCGCAGCCCAGCGCAGGAGTGACGTTCCGAGGTGGCCACACGCGGCACTGTCACAGCACACGCCGCCCTCGCACCCCGCCCGCCCCGGGCGCCGGGGCAGGAAACCACCCCGGGCGTGGGACGGCCACAGCTCCCCTGCGAGCCCCGGGGAAAGGGCACGCAGCCCCCACAGCCTCCCCGCGGCAGGTGGAGGGAGGGAGAAGGCAGCAGCCGGCTGGGTTCTCTAGAGGAAGAGGATTTTTCCACAGGAACAAAGTCCTCCTTGCACCCTATGACCGCTTGATTTCCTTTGGGACAGGGCTTAGGCTGGGTATGAGCCCTTTGCCTGCACCCTCCAACCTCGGCTCTTCATTTACTGGAATAATGCACAGGATCACACTCTTTAGAAGAAGTGTGATGAGGTAATTACAAAAATACAGCCAGGAGTTTTTGCTGGTCTTTTTAGGCTCAACAGCTTATGTCACTAAGCATTACATAAGACAGGGTTAGTAAGCCCCCTTCTCTCCCACAATCAAGTTTAACAAATTTCAAGATACCTTTTTTGCTCTTTACTTTTTCCTCATTAAGCCAAAAAGTAAGTATTCTGTTACTGTCTCTCACTTTCTACAGGAAATTCAATTGCTACAGCCAAAATGTAGGTGACTTCACATTAACTGCTTCTTTGCTTGTACCTAATGAGTAAAACTGCAGATGTTAACTCTTTACAAAGGAATTTCTTGCTCAAAGTTACTAATCAGACACAATTTTAATACAGAGCTGCTCCTCTTGGAAGAGACTGATATGAGGGACTCATGCTCAAGCCAGACATCCAGCAATGAGCT
Source organism: Sterrhoptilus dennistouni (assembly GCA_013397095.1). Lineage (NCBI taxonomy): Eukaryota > Metazoa > Chordata > Aves > Passeriformes > Zosteropidae > Sterrhoptilus > Sterrhoptilus dennistouni. Next base: position 304,569 of record VWZU01017691.1, read on the forward strand.
AAAAAAGCAGAGAGAAAAGAGCAACATTTGGAGGAAGTCTGCTATCGAAGAGCTTCCCTCACTGAGTCCTTATGCAGGAGTAACTTACTTCCCTTTCAATCACTTTAACAGAGGAGAACACCCAAGTTGAATAAATTTGAACTTTATTTACAAACAGCTGAATTCTAATCTGCAGAGTCCTGGGGCAGCATCGAACTTCTGCAACATCCAGGGAAACTCCAGAACACTGACGTTACTTAACATCACACTTGACATCTTATATGTCAAGATACATTAATATAAGACGTGCAATTCATCAATGGATCAAGTCTGAGAAACTAGTAACCTAAATTCTTCCTGAATGTTCTTCTCAAAACCCTGAACATTCTTCTTAAAACCCTAAGAGTGAGGAAGAAGATAAAAAAATTTATAAAGAGCAATTAGAAGATAACCACAAAGCAAGAGTAAAATAAAATGACCTGTGTAAAGGTATATCCATTAGCTAGGTTACTTCAGTTTGAGAATAGCTGCATAAGCTGACATAGAGCCTATGGGAAGATCATCCCTTACGGGAAAATAATCTCTTAAACAGTCTTTGAATACTCATGTAGAAGAATTTAAAAGCATGGGAATATTACAGAACTGTAGTCTACTACAAAATGCTTCCCGTATTCGTTTTGCTGTTTATCACCTACTTCAGCTTTAGTGCCTTCAGATTCATGAAGGATTTGTATTTACACAGGTGCTGAAGTCGTATACCTACTGTAACTGGGACACAGAAGTGACAATGTTTGAGCACCACTGTTTTAGAACAGGTAACAAAACTGAGGTATTTAGACCCACAGTGTAGTTCTGCTAAAACCTAAGTAAGTAATAGGGGTACTGTTTCTTAATTTTAACCTAAATCAAAGCCTTGTAGTCTAAGTTTTGGGAGTTTTGGAGGGTAGAAGGAAGAACATGGCCTCAAATCCACTAAGATCCATTTCTAAGGGAGAAGTTGCACTGGAAACAAGCTGGAAACCAGAAAATAAGGTAGATTGTGATAGATATAGCCATGCTTTCTCCATAGGCTTGAGATACTAGCAGCAGAGGGAATGCTAAAGAGTTAAGACATGACAAAAGAGACATCACCTCTTATTTCTTTACAGTTCCTTCAGCCTCATCACTAAGGTGGATACTTAAGATGTTTAGAGCTCAGATTTGTTCTTTAAGACAAGCAACTCATTTTAAAACAATTGAGGGGTATCGTTGTCCACACATCAAGCTGGGACTTCAGGTGAGTCATGCAGTTTGCAAACTGCACAATGCAGAGGGCATTAAATCAAACCCAGATCCACCAGAAGGAGGAAAGCAATGCAGTGTTTCTGGTCTCCTCAGATGTACTCTAGCATGGCAGTTTAGTGGCTGACTTAGCAGAGTTAAGATTTACAGCTGGACTCTAACTTAAAGGTTTTATCCAACCTAAATGATTCTATGACATTGCCATTTTGTAGAACACTTTTCTGGCACTGCCTTCCTCCCATCCCTTTAGAGTTGGTTTAGATGTTTAGATTTTTTAAGCAGATCCCATCTGCACTAAAAAAAAAAAAAAGAAAAAAAAAGAAAAAGAGACTAAAGATTTTAAATTTCACTTTGAAGATAGTTTTTTACAGTACATACAAAAATACTCTGGAAAAACAACTTACAAGTTCACTTATGAAACCACCAAATGATGAAGAAATTACAATAGAGAAATAGCATAATACTTGTTTCATATAATCAGAATTTCTCCCCACCCCCCAAAACCCCTAATGCACTTAGCTGGGTAAGCAGTGTTATCAGTTTACAGAACCAGACTCAAGACTACATCAGGTTTTTATGTAAGCATTTAGAACAGCTTTCAGGGTTTATCTGAAACCACTTTCTGCAGGCAGCTTGCAGGTGGGCAGTAGTGTCAGGACAGACTCAGCTGTTGCAATGTTTCAGTGCATCTTCAATGTGTGTTCAGAGTTGGGCTTTAACTACCCAGTGACACAAAAAAACCCCTCTCAAGTCTCATGCTGGAGCAGTCTTGAGACCAAAAAAAGTATCAGATAACACAGCATGGGACATGTCTATCATCTCCATACCTTGGTAGCATCCTCTGCTGCATTTCCTTCAACACTGAAATCATTTATGGGCCTCCACGGGAGGCAATACCTGCGTAGTGCATGACTGTGCAAGGCAGTGGAAAGCCAAGGAAGCTGAGCACCATTGTGAGAGGAGCACAGGAGTGTGTGTGCCAAATGGGAAAATAATTGGAGATAAGAACAATGCACGCAAATGAATTAGGCAAGCACAAAGGAGTACAAGCACATTCATACACACTGGAAAACAGAATGTGGTTGCAGCAACTAATTAACACTGGTGACATACATTCTGAATCCAAGGAACAGGACAGGTTGGTTTTTGTAGCTGTTTCAGCTGGTGACAATTTGGACTTTTTGAAAACTCCTAAAGGTAGCTGTTACAAGCACATGCAAAAGGCAGTTCAAAAGGAAGCAAGCCATCTAACAACAGTATAAAAATCAGACCATGATTTTAACTGGTCAGTTACAGTATGGCCACAGTAACCTTCTACCTTGTTAGTAACTACAACACACATTCAGAGTAAGGACTGATAACAAGTGATTATTCTCTTCACCTGAAGATCAACCACTTACCCATTAAGGGTAAGTTTGATGGATCTTTTAATAATACGAATGCTACTTGTTGGAACAGGAGATGAAGAATCTGGCAGTTCTTTACTGGGAAGCCTCTGTAACACACAAACAGATTCCACAGGAAAAAAAAGAAAAAAAAATTTAATTAATTACTGATTTAATTTTAAATTCATTAATTTAGAAGTGGCAGCAGAATTTTCCGAGATGAATATAACAAAGAATACATTCTTTATGTACCAAACCTGTATGGCCCAAACCCATTATCAGAGAAGCCTTTTTTTTTTTTTTTACTACACCACTTGTTTAATTACCACCATATCCAGAGGAAGAGCATTTTCCCCTCTGCACAATTCTTCTCTTGCATGAACTAAGACAAGTATGTCCCTGATGGGGGGAAATTAGCTGTGAGTTGCTCAAGAGCATAGTACAAGAAGATTTTTCTCAGATCCATGGATCAGGAAAACAGAGTCTCTGTCTGGATCACTTCCAGTCTTACAGCCCCGAATTTCACAACATTCTACATGACACAGAGCAGTTAAAGTCACCTATAGACTTCAAAGCTTCCAAGTCTCATCACAGAAATCAGTATTCAAGTACTGATAACAGTACAAGAAAACCAAACCAGGACACAAACTCAGTGTCTGAGGGCATGGGAAACATGGTTTTCCAAGTTCAAAACTTGGAAACTTCAGCTTTGCTTTTGTGAAGGTCACTGTTCAGTCATTTAATTTGCTGGAAGCACAACAGGCAAAACCCTACTAAATCTTCAAACCACCAAGTATAATGGTACATAAATCTTGGAACGCAAAACGAAAATGCTAGCTCTGCTTTACCTATGAATACAAAAGCACAATAAATACCTGTGATCTTGATGTGATCACTGGAATCTGCATGGTTTTTCCATCAAGAACACCCTAAAAAAGCCAGAAGGGATTTGTTAGGCAGTATTGCCAGGTTCCTGACTGAGAAGGCAGCAAGTTCTGGCAGCTAGGATGCCTTAAAATCATACATGCATTAACAACCTCCACCCCAGGGAGGGTGGGTTTAGGAATCCTGAAGCCCTAAAACCACACAGACAGCGGTTCAGGTATTTCAACCTTCAACAACAAGATCTCATCTTGATTTGAGGGTGTGCCTCAGTAACAAGCACCAGGAACAGCAAAGCTCTTTATCTTCCCTTTAAGAGGCCAAAGGATTTAGTCTTTATAGCAGTTTTAATCTACATCAATTATTCAAATAGTTTTAAAGAGAAAATACAATATTATTTCAAGCATGGCAAGAATTAGACACTACCAAACCAACAAATAGTAACATTTAAAATACAGGTCATACAAGTGTAATATTTGGGAAATGAGGAGTGAAATAAGCTAAACTAAAACCTGTATTTTTGTTTCCATCAGTAAACATGCAGAGAGACAGTCTAGCACTAAACTATTCAGCTTTTCAGTTAGTCCACTGAGTAAAATCACTTAAAAATTACATTTTTTGTAGCTCTCTTCCTCCCACCTTGAGGGTATTCGCTTTCTGTGAAATCGGAGTCCCACACACTTAGCTGGAGGAACAAAATACACAGACTCAAAATACTTGCTGTGCTAAAATTGTCTTATTTGGGCACAGCTTCCAGTCAACACATTAAATGTATTAGGGGCCATTCTTAAAAGAATATTTATACAAGTCCACCATTATCCCACAGGAACATCAAGCCTCTGAAAAAGCCCAACTGCCCAAACCTTGAAACCTGTACTTGCAATATTCAGTACTAGATAAGAGTTCTACAAGATGATTCTTTGCAAGTGTCAGAACTCAGGGTTCTTCTTCTCCTTGTTCTTTGCTTGTGCCTCAAATCAGAGGTCAAGCTCCAGGAACAGCTACTTAAGGGTATTTATACATAGCAATAAAACAAATGAAATATTAATCTAAAAGTTCCATAAGCCAAGAATTAACAAGCAACTCCACACTATCGTTTGGGAAGTAATGACCTATTGAGTAAGCTGCTGATTTCTAAAGCAGCAAAACTATCAATAGGCACTGAAAAAGCATCTGCCAGAAACAGCTCATACTTTTACACTCATAACATTCATATCTTCTTCATTTGGAGATAATTTTTTTCTGAATTAAGGACTGCTTCCAGATGAGACAGTTCATTCATTGGTCACTGCAGTGACAGGTAAGTGCAACAGTGTTCAGATACCTTGGCACCAGATGAGAAGCAGTCATTAAGTGCCAGATCCTGAAAATATGTTAATAGTTATATTCATTAGGATTTCTCAGATCTACATTCTTGTAGAACTAGATATGCTTAAATTTAGATTCCCAAATCCTTCAGGGATGTATAAATGCATTCATTTTCAATTATTTCATTTGTTCTACATTAGTAATTAATACTACTTCAAACCCTCCTTCGCCTAGCCCCCCCTTCTTGCCTTTTCTCCATCTATGGCTTTTTGGGGGCATTCTCCTGCTGTAGGTGGACGAGATACTTTAGAGGTTGGTGAATAGTGTTTCTTAGGTGAAGCACTCTTAGGATCCATGATTAGAGTCCCACTTAATTTATGCTGTCCTTGCACAAAACATGTTCTGAGTTGACAAACCGTGTTATATCCTGGAATGGTGCAACCAATTGGAGGTCCCGATGTTCTTAGTGCAACTGTAGCCTCCATTTCTGTAGGAGACACCTGGCTTTTAGAGTTTGGCCACGAAGTTAAAAACTACATTCCACCTACCACTTCAAATACATACTTGGATCAGTCACAGGAATGCAAAGTCCCTTAGACGTTGATGGCTCAGCTACACTGTTGGCACCACTACAACTCTGACATTCAACATTTCTATAAAAGTCAAACACTGGAGTTATAAAATGCTACTTTGAAAAATACTGTATATGTCATTCTATTCTTGAGCTCATCAACCAATCATTGAATGCCTTGGCTCATTGTCAGAGCTCTATTAAACAACACAACCTCCCAGGAAACATAGTACCAGACCATCCTTTTGCTGAACTTCAGACTGAAGATTTAAACTCAAGCATTTTCTTTACCAAGTCTTTATGTGCTGGTATATTTTCCCAGATCAGTCTACCCAGCACACTGTGCTGCTTTGAACCATTACTCTGTTCCATCCAGATGTGCACACAATTTTTTGGGTTTTTTTCCATGAGACTCCTACAGTATCAACCAGCCTGAACAGAGCAGGTAGCACACATTTGGTAGGATTAGGCAGTTACTCTCAAGACTTCGTATTCTTCCTGTGCTTAGGGATAAACAGACTTCCCAGGAAGTGACAGATACTTTTACTGCATGAGTTTTCATACCACTCCACTGAGTCAGCAGCAGCTCTGGTGTTTCTGAGACCAAAATCAGTATGTCATTAGAACTTAATCCACTTGGCATAACAGTGCTTTTTGTTAGAAAGAACAGTTACTTGCACATAAAATACTCCAGCTTCAAGTTACACACCAGCCTGTGAAGATTTACATTCCAGACTAAATAATTTCCCTGGTGTCAAGTTCTTCATTCCTATGTGTTCGTGGATATTATTTAGTTTTTTCAAGGATTCCTTTAACCTGGCCTCCCTACCATGTGACCAATAGAGATTCCAGCTTTGTTCCTGAAGCTCTTAGAGCCCTCCACATGCTTATGATCCACATAGATCCAAACAAGAAATCCTAGACTCATTTACATGGTGAGTCAGTTATAAGCAGCTTCTCCACAGTTCCAAGGTTATGGCACTAACCTTTCTGTCTCTGCTGTAGAGATGTCCAACTTAGATATCTTATTTAACGAGGAGGAATTAGAGGGTGTTCTGGAATCTCTGTCTTTGGAACCATCCGAACAGCTTTCACCTAAAGAAGACCTTTTGCACTGAAGTCCACTATTATTTTGACTAATATCTGACACCCTTTGCTGAAACGACAGTTAAAAAAATAAAAGTCTTCAAGCAATTATTAAAGCTTTTATTAAAAATTACCAGAAGCGCTGAATTTTTTATTATACCTTCTTTCTTTTCTGTAAGGTTCCTGCTGGCAAAAAATAATGGAGTTGCTTTCTCTTCACATAAGTTGCCTCAATCTTCATACCTTCCTTTAGGATGTTGAGGGCACTGGCCTGCCTGTAAACTGGTATCAGTGTTGTAGCTTAGTGGGGATGTTTGCATTAGTGCTTGCAAAGTTATATGTGGTTTCTTTAGAAACATGTCTGCCCAGCCCAAATGAAGAGTTTCCAGCTTAAGTTAACACAAAATTACACACAAGAAGATGAATGTGACCCGTGATGCCCATTTCACATTAACTACAGACCAGACACCACAGCTATTTGAATTCAAATATACATTTATAAATTCTATCCGTCCCAGAAAGCCAGACTGGATTTTAGGGACATCTGATTTAATAGACTCACTACAGTTATTTAAACTTAAAACTTTAAATTTAACCAGGCTTTTCTCAACTGCCTGCAAACAGCCTTTTATACAACTGACAAATGCTATAGCAGTGCAACAGTTATTGCAGAGTTAAGACAGATTTAGACCAGCTTATCTAACTGGCCTATGATGAGCATAACTGGAAATAGAGATGAGCTTACTGACATACAGAGTGGGAATCAAGCAAAGATATGCAACTTAAAGGCTTTCTACAGGAGACCAGAAGTGAAATAAAAGAACAGATATGAGCACACACACCAATATGGACAGTTCCTTCAAATGAAATTCAATAGTTTGTATGCAAAAGAGAAATAAAGTTCACTGAACAAAAGCCCTCCAAACTTCTATTCTTGAGCTCATCAACTTAAAATTAATCTTACCCTCCAAAGTTATTCTCTCCAAGTCAAGGCACACAGTAAAAGCTCTCTAGCACAGAACTACTGGTCATCCCCTGTGTGCCAAAGGATTCCCACCTCTCAAGGAACAGCTTTTCTGCTCAATTCTCTCTGGATTCACACCCTGCGTCCACAGCACATACCACAGGCTGTGCTTCACTGAAGTAAGAGCACAGAGCCATACTAACAATGTTTGTGCACAGAGGATTTGCCATTAGCTCTGGCCTCTTCACAGCACGTAAATCTCACTAACAGAACTCACATTTGCCATTGAAATGTAGTGCCACTGGACGTAACATGCAAATACAGATAACAGGAAATCAGCCCACCTGGCTTATAACTCAGACAAGAGTTTTGATGCATTTTCCTGTGCTTTTTTTTCATATCCCAAGCACAAGCTAAGAAGGTCAGACTTGACTGCTTTTACTCATGTTGTCTTGAGCAAAACAACACATAACTCATGCAGGTACTGGATAAATTCCCAACAAATATTAAGAGGATTTCACTGATTAGAACTCTTCATCCAAACACACTTGTCACTCAGAAGAATAGCTGATTTCCTTATTATTCTAGCATCATCTAACAACACTTGTAACATTATTTCTACATCTATCAAAAGTAGTAACAGACTATGAATATGAAAATTTACATGCAGGATTGCATGTAATTACAATGTGACAACCCAGCGACTTTCCCAGTTCTGGGATCACATTATACACAAACTGTCTTGGAAAAATACCATCAACAGGCATCAACAACTCATTTCTGAGCTCGACACAGTCACTTCCCACTTCCAAAATTCAGCAGCTAACTGATGTTTGACAAGTATAGCTACCCCAGCAAATGGGCATCTCTGGGCTTCACAGCTGACTGTCCCCTACAAGAAATGCAGTTTTGTGAGGACTATTATTTCACATATGGTACATTCCCTCTATGACTGCAACACTTTTGTTTCAAGACTGTCTTACTTTGACAAAGTGTCAACACAACACGTTTTTCAAGCTAATCTTTTGTATGTTGCTATCTACAGGGATATCCAATAACAGAAGGAAGTACAATTCACTTCCTGAAGCAACTTCCACTGGAATAAAAAGAATTACACACAAGAATTACCCTACAAGTCTAGAGCAAAATTAGAGCCTTACCTGTATCTGTGAATGACTGTATCCCATGTGTTAGATCAACGTTAGTCTTTACTGCACTTTCTGCTTTCTTAAATACAAGCCCAAGAAACCACATTGATACATATCCACTCCTAAAAAAAAAAAAAA
>VWZU01017693.1:0-125209 GCA_013397095.1 Sterrhoptilus dennistouni
GCGTCTCCACTGACACCGGTTTGTGGTGGATCCCCTACCAAAATGTGAGACCCTACATCCCCAAACCCTCGAAGGATGACCAGGTGTCCCAAGTAACGGTGGCCTCCTGGCGGAGGAAGAAAAGGAGGGAAATAAAACCAGAAATGAAAAGGATCAGTCCAGTCCAGAAGGCTCTTTTTAGAACTCTTCAAACACTTCCCCAGTGGCTCTTTCCTAAGGAGGAAGAAGATAGTGACTCTTCCCACCCTTTTTCAGTTGATATCCCCCCATGGCTGTATGCATGACTTTGTTTTATTTTAGGAAGCCAAAGAGTCAATCCAGTCCGAACACGATGAGGAAAAAAGTCCGCAGCGTCAACAACATCCAAATGATGCTGCTTGCCAGTCTTCTGATGTCAACCCAGGCCTGGATCGTTCCTCAGCCGAAGGCCAATGTTTGGAAAACGTTGGCAAAGACCCTTGGACAAGATCACATCTGCTTGTCCTCAGCCGCTGCAGGTGATCCACTGTCATCATGCCTTGTGGGGATCCCATTTCAAGAGAAGGAGCTTCCCCCCGCTCTCCTCCGGATGAAATCCACCTTTAACTGTAAGCCCAGCTGCATGCCCCATTTCAGGGAAATAAATCAAGAGCAAGGTCTGGTGAACAACCCCCTGGCCTTCTGGAAAGAGTGGGTGTTCAACCTCCCTGAGATGTCCCAGGAGCTGCAGGAGCTGGAACTCCTCGGCTCCTCCCCTGCCCCTTTTTGTGTGCATTTTAGTTTTACCCCACCAGAAGGCCAATAAAAATCTTACCACTCGGTAATTCAAATCAAAGATGCGTACTGGGCCGGAGCATGGTGTGGTTCAACTGCCCATGTGCTGATGGCCAGTACAGGAAATCGAAAATCCCTTTCCCTCCCCACCGGAACCTTTTTAATTTGCAGAGATAGGGCATTCCCTGGCATCCCCCCTCGTCTTATCGGAGGCCCATGTACACTGGGTAAGTTGGGGCTGTTTACCCCCAATGAAACTCAAATTATGGATTGGGCAAAAAAAAATTCTTCCCACCATGCAGCAGTCAAAAGACGAGACCTGGCAAGTCTCGACCCTGACTGTGAATTGGAAATTGTGCATTGGTCCCGGGCCAAGGCCACAGCGGTCACAGTGTTTTTGCCCTGGGTATCAATTGCCAAAGCTATGGGTGAACTCGGCCGATTAGAATGCTGGGTGGCTAAACAAGCAAACTTAACAACCAACGCCCTGGCGGACCTCCTATCGGACGAGGAGATCACAAGGCAAGCCACTCTGCAAAACAGGGCGGCCATTGATTATCTGCTACTCCTCCATGAACACACATGTGAGGAGTTTGAAGGTCTTCGTTGTTTTAATTTAACATCTAAGGCTGAGGACATCCGACGTTCCATCACAAAATTAAAGGGCATGGTCAAAGACATCCACAAAGAGACAGGAGACTGGCTTGACAATCTGTTTGGTAACCTAGGACTTTCCAGCTGGACTGGCTCAATTATAAAAACTGAACTTCTAGTTTTGTTCATTTTATCTATTATTGCAGTTGCGTTTGCAGTGATTAAAAAACTCTTGTTTCGGTTGATTTCTTCCACTACCTCACCCTTTATTAATAGAATTGAAGCAGAAGAAATAGAGATGCAAGACCTTGAGGCGGCTGACAACACGCATAACCCTGAGGACTACCTTCCAGAGACTCAAGGACAGTGGCCAATTCCTTTCGAAGATTGGCCAACCAATCAAGAGTGGTATGCTGAATGCTACCACAACTCAGAGTATCCGCCCTGGGGACTTGCCCAACCACACCAGTTCTGCTCTTTTTAATTAAAAACAAAAGGGGGAGATGAGCTAGCCCTGCGTTTAAAAACCCCCTTCATCCCAGGCTCGGGGTCTCTCTGAGGCACCGGGTCTGGAGGTGAGGGTCCCCTGTGTCCCAATAAACTCCCTCCCTGTTTAACCTCAGAGAGTCGCCTCCTTTTTTCGCCGCCATCGCAAGATGGGTGGGTGGGTCGGTAGCAGAAGGATCGCAGCTGTCAAGTGTGCCGGGGCTAGCCGGGAGGAGGCGCACTGCGACAACCTATACATACCTAATAAATAAATTTTTAGCCCTATGCATGATGAAGGCAACTCTTTAACTTGCATGTTGCAAAATGCTAAACATGAACCATGGGTGTCCATTTTTCACTAAAAAATTCCCATTCACAGATGGGAGGAAAACAAAAAGCCAAACTATACAGTGGGATTACTCTGTAGTTCTTTAGGTACCTTCTAGAGGAAATTGACTATTAGTAATTCTTTTACATGCAAGAACATCTCAGTAAACTGCAGTGATACATTCAAAGTCACCAGATACACAAGTGGCAGAACTGGGAGAAGATTTAGATGTTCTGAATGTCTGCTTGATGATCTATGCTTAGAGCAATCTCAAAAAAAATCTTTTCCCTTATGTATAGAATCCCGTCACATTTCTTTAAATTTCTTGCGTTTAAATTGTTCTCAGGTCTGTGAGACTCTATAACATTTCTTTTCTATATGTATTCGTTCTATGCATGTGGCTGACAAAAAGAGGAGGAAAGCTGGCCAAAACTCAGGTATTTTACTGTACATCTGGAAGCTGGTTTTGAAGACCTGGGGCAAAATTTGGGCTCAACTGAAATTAATGGCAAAACTTCAATGGGGCAGAATTTCACCCCTGGGAACTAAGCAAAAGTATCTCCACCCTTATAAGCTGAGAACAGAAACTTGCTTTCAACAAGACATTATTTGCCACTACCTATTCTACAGTAGTCCAAAAAGAGGTTTGTAATCTGTTTCGTCAGCTCTTTATGGGGAATAGGAATAAAAATCATGGTAAGTTCCATTTCCTCAATGTATGAACACAGAGATTAATTAATTAATTCATGTACAACAAAACAAGAACAACAAAGCATCATGCTTATATAGCAGAGACCTTTTTGTTACTGGTTAAGACTGAGGCTGTTTCTGTTAACATTCTTTTTGTCCAGATTTCAAGTTTATATATATTTACCTTGACTTTGACAAAATTTATTATAGGGTTGAGGTGACAAGTCAAAAGAAGCAATGGTGCCCTCTCACAAAATCATAAACAGTCTGAATCTGATATCCTGAATGAAAAAAAAAAAAAGAAAATATCTTCAAAACTCAGAAGAAAAAAAAAGACAACAGGGTTAGGGGAAAAAATAAAGCTCCTTTTTATTTCAAACAAATGTTTATTCAAAGCTGAATGGAAATAAACACCGCAATTAAGCTTCTGAGACTTATATGTCTGGGCCTCATTTGTATGGAATTTTCCAAAATCTTTCAGTTCTAAAGAGCTAAAGTCACTCTGTGCCTTGTGACTGGATGCTACAAGGCATTGTTGAAGCTCAAATTTTAATTTGAGTCATCACAACAAAAAGATGCCAAGATATTTGTCCAGATGTTCCCTATTCTTCCATTTTAAAATGAAGACTAAGGCAATGAGCAAACCTGGATGGAATCCTTCTTTTGCTTTTTGCAAAAGGTAAAAGCTGTGAAATCTTTGGGGCTGACCTCTAGGACTTCAGAATACCTGAGTTTAGGCCATCACTGAAATGGGCTGCTGAAAGAGAATGGACTCTGGAATTAAGGCCCACCAATGCCACTTAACAAAATTGATCACTCAGGTCCTAGCATCAGCTTTATAAGAAGAATTTTACATAATTATTGGTTAACTCTGCAAGTTCACAGTGAAAGGCTAAAGACTTGTCCTAATCCAGGCTATTAAACAAGCATTATTTATTTCCATTTACTTTCTTTGTTGTTCCTATCTCATTCATTTTATTTTATTTGCTCTCTGGTCAGGTCTCAAGACACTCACCTCCCAGCTTCAGAAAAAGCATTTTCTCAGGTGTTGCTATTCTAGTAACCTCAGTTAGTAATTGATTCACATACATCACTTTCCAAGATGGCAATGCTGAGGTTACCATGAGGAGACACAAACAAGGAGGGCTATAAATTACAGCTGCACATTTAGTGGGCACAGAGGTTCACAGGAAAGCAGCAGGTCAGGTCCCTCTTTGCTTATATTCTCATGTACTTGGAAAAGAAAGATATAACCACTCCTCATGTTCTGAGTATGACTCAAGCATATTAAAAGTCATGCTTTGAAATGCATTAGTTGCCTGCTGAAAGACAGCAGGCATAAAATGACATATTGAGATTTTCAGATCAGTTTGATTCAGTCAACATTGGGATTTTATGCAGATGCAGCTAAAACGTTCCAAAGTTCACAGATAAGGTGAGTGGGCAAAGGGAAAAGTCACAAATATTCCAATAAATGGTCTTGCATCTACCTATGGAGTAGTCTATTGTATTAGGGAAGGGTTTCACTTCAGACAAGTGAGGTCAAACTATTGAGAGAGCTCAGGCTAAATTTACAAGCATGTGGAGCAGGGAGCAGACTTTCAAAAGTCCCCAGCTTAGGCTCGTTTGTGACATTTACTCCTCAGCCTGACTTTGTCTTATATGCATATAGTTTTATGATTCACCTTACTACTTTTTTTTTCATTCTGTTTGCCTGTCTTTCTTTTCTTTGCTGTTTCTCTCAAATCTCTCCCATTTATGCTCTCCTCTTTGCTCTTAACATTAATGCTTTTTCTTTCCCTCTGTACCTCATTCCTATTGACTCAGTTACTAGTGATTTTATTTCCAATTCATTCTTCTATTAATAATGCATGTGAAGGTTATTAAATGTCATTTACTTTGTGCTTCTCCCAAAGTCCTTGTGCCGTTTCCTAACACAAAGAATGTGCAGGTTGGCCAACCATGGAGGTGGGATACAAAAGGGGCAAGTGGTTAGATTTCATGATATGAGAATATAGATTTCACAATATTTGGAGCTACAGAGTGGGGAAGTAAAATTCAAATGACTGAAAAAGAAATCTAAGTTCTGCTCGCACCCTCTCATGAGAGCTTAGTGCCTGGCACAAAACATTCAACAGCAAACATTTGAAAGTTTACGTGAAAAATACTGTCTCTCCCTTGAACACCAGTGAGCTCAGGCAGACAGAGAGACACACCTTTGCAAAACTGAAATTCAGTTTTGTCCTGCTTCATGTCTTCTTCATATTTTTGGCCAGGGACAAGTAGCTTGATGTTCTGGTGCCAAGGCAGGTGGTCCAGTTCTTTCAACTAATCTTTTCCCAGAACACCTTTGTAACTTGGAATGACACTAAGGAGGCTTTAAAGCATGTCTTTTTGCTTACTGAAGCTGTATGTCACTTTGGATGTGCATCCTACGATATGAGTTTTCTTAAGCCAAAATAAAGAGGAGGCAAACTGGTTGGATAACAGTTCAAGATTTTACTCAGCCTTTGACGTCAGTGGGAACTTTTTGTCTGGATTATATACCTCATTGTTAATATCCATATTCACTGGGAGTCTGCAGAGCCCAACACAATGATCTTGTCCATGGTGCACACACCTTCAGAGCTGGATCCTGGCGGGCATCACTTCCCCCTCCCAGGTGAATATGACAGTGAACAGGGAGTATTCAGCATCCAGGCCATCAGGGCCTTGAGCTGCTCAAACATTCTTGTTCTGTTAAAATAAAGGCAAGAAAGGCCTTTGGTTGAATATAGCTGTGAGATACATGTCCTCTATGATTACCCAATTTAGCCGTAAAAAAGAACACCACACTTAGACCTGGAAAAGGGTAGCATTTTTGGGAACTGTTTCGAAATAGACCAAATTTCAGTCAATGTCCATCTGATATCACTTAGTTGTTGTGGTATCATCTTTTGAAGTGGTTTCTTTCAGCATTGGCTTGGGTCCATAAACCAGTCAGCAATGGTACATGCTGCCACCCACATTTAAATGAGAGGCGAGCAAGACACAGCTGGAAACAGTCACTGCTCTAGAAAGCAATAGAAGCCCAGCAAATGAATAAAATGCTGACTCATGTCTTTGGCTAGCTTGGTTTTCAGGAATTCTATGGGTTTTGAAGGCATGAAATCTAGAATTGTTGAATTACATATGGAAAGATATCAGGATCCTGTCAAATATTGCCCATCAGAAGACACTAGCCCATTCTGACTACAAAAGGCAAATTTTTGAGTTTCCTTCATTGTAGGGCTTTATGGACTTTAATGTAATTTAGCAAAAATATAAAATAAGCATATGCTAATTGTCAGTGAGGACTTCTGGCAGAGGTAAAGAAAAGTAGTGGTGGTAGATGTGTGCAGCTTTACTGAAAAAAAGAATTAAACAGGGCTAATTTGCTGAAGTGTTGGAACCAAAATTTTGCCCGAAGTCTAATAACAGGACATTAGAGCAACAAGTAGAACAGTGCAGAAATTAATCAAAAATAAATAGACCATAAACTTGCAAGGGTCTGAGAAAAGTACCAATTTTTATAACAAAAGCCCAGTGGATGACTGAAAAATTCTCATCTTTTTTCACCTACAGTACTTTAAAAATGGTGTGAGGATATGGTAATAAATACCTAGTAATTTATTTTTATTTAGTTCTTGTTTGTGATCACCTGAAGTTTTGTAATATAATTTTCTGCATCTTGCTAATTATTTGCATTACAATAATAAGGAATGTCAAAGATCAGACTCTCACTTAAGTGCATTGCAAAATACTTGTAAGTGTCCGAAATGTAAAATAACCCCACCAAAACAAAGAAAGAAAACAACAACAGGTAAAATAAAAACGAGAAGGGAGGGACAGTCTCTCCATTCTATTCCACTCTTTCTATTTAGAAACAGAGCACTGAATTTTCCCTAGTTTTTAGATGGAGTATTAAGATCCTTTAGACTTCAAAAGTCACAATCAAAGATATAGAAGTGATGGGGTGCCTTGGAAGTAGAACAAAAACATTCAAAATGCAGAGGAGCAGAAAACAGCACTTCTGTTTCATAAAATATATGCAAGCTTCAAATGCGTTTTCATTGCTATAAAGAAAGAAAACAAAGTTTTCCAGAATTTCTAGGAGGAAACAAACAGAAAACTCCAGGAAGACTTCACAATAGGTACTTTCATTGTTGTGGGAGACCAGGCTCACAGATGTTCCAGAAAACAAGAGGGGACTTGAACTAGAATTGTGCTACAAGTGAAGGCTTGAAACTCTGCAACAGTTAATCTATGTTTGCAGAGTCATCCTAGAGCTGCAAAAAACCAGTCCATAGAATTGATGGGACATTTTAGCTTTCATGAAGTTTCAGTTTTCACCAGGTAACTGTTCTGTAAAAAAAAAAATAAAAGCTTTTCCTCCTGCTCTGAGTCTTTGTTTGTCAGGATGCAGTACAGTTGGTATCTTATTTTTTTCCCTTAGTACTAATTCACTGATAAAAATTTTGTGCAACATGGGCATATAAATTTAATGTATTTGGACTTCAAAAAGATACTGGAACTATACCACAAAATAAAATACAACTGCTTTTGATACTAACATCTCCCAGTCACTCCTGGCAACACAGACCACCATTTTTTATTGGTTAAGTTAACTTTAAACGTATTTCCTTTAAATGAATTACGGTAGGTTGAAGACCTGCAGTCACTTTTTCTAGTCTCAACTAGCCTTTGTTTTCCACACCATTCATTCCAAAACTGACAACAGGAAGGGTCAGGTAGGTCATGCCTAGCTAGTCCCAAATGCCACAGTATATTATCCAAGACAGAGAATATAATTACCTTTTCACAAGTGGCAATTAGTAAGATAGCCCCCATCAATTCTACTTAACATTCAACATTTGTAATGGGGCAGAAGCCAAGGCATTACAACAGCAAGACCAAGTTACCTTAATAAAGTTAAAACTAACATCAAACAGAGAAGATTTTTTGTGTGAGTGGGATTGTTCAAAAATATGAAAGTAGAAGAAAATATTTATTCCAAATTCCTCAAAGTATTTTTGTAAAATTTTCTATTGTGAAAAGATGTATTTGGTTAGGCTGTTCCTTCTGCATTCCAGCATACCTTACACTTGCAATGGATAACAAATAAGGAACAAATGATTTAGTATTAATATGAGGTAGTGTGCTGACCTCCTTTCCATAGAGAAGCAATTTTTAAAAAAGAAAAACCATACTCTCCTTACTACTAAGGAGACAGGGGAAAATGGAGTTAAAAAGAAGTTAAGTAAGCAGTTAGAAAAGAGATAGTTAATTTGGGATACTTCTGCTTCTGGATGCCTGATGTAAGTACTCGGAATTATTTTCTGAAGTTTTCAATTGTGGTCTGGCTTCAGCCCAGATCTCCTCTCTTCCAGGTCTGTGCTATAACCACAAGATTGTTCTTCAATCCCTCTACAGTGAATAAAATGAAATTATACAGATATTCAAAATCTTCATTTGGGTATCTATGGACCAAGACTGAAAGTATCCTGGATCACCAACAAAGAGTTTATACACTACAAGCATTTATTTCCTGTCATGCCATATCCACAGGATCATTTTTTTGCCAAGTTAACTTTCCTATATGTAATGGTCTCCAGTTCCAATACTGAGTGAAATGGCCTTGGACTTGATCATGTGGGATTGTGCTATGCGCTGTTAACATGAACATGTCTCTCTGGTTTCTTCCCAGTGATGTCTATTTTTCTCTTATTTGTCTCAAAACTACAAAATCCCTTTCTGATGGATTCTCAGTTGAAAAGTTCTTTCCCCATTTTGTCAAGGGGAGCAAATACATTCAGTTTGGCACCAGACTCATAGAGAATTCCAGTGATTCCCAGAGCAACTTAGCCTCAAACCGTTTGGGATGATCAGAGAGATACCCTATGGGAGGGATTGCATTAAATTTCCCCAACTTATTTCAACAGCTGAAAAACACACTGTATCATTCCTTCCTTTCTCAAAGAGCACAGCCAGCCCCTGGTAGTCAACCAAGCATACATTTGCATCAGACTCTGACTGTATTTTGCATTCAAGAAAATCTGTTTCTGGTAGTTAACTAGTAGTACAAAAAGTCATGTTATATGAAGGAAGAGTGATTTTGCTTTTAAATTTTTTTCCTGTCTAAAGAGAACTGGCAACACTGCAGACAATCAACCAAAATTGAAAAAGTTATTAACAAAATTTGGATGGAAGTGTCAGAGTTTACAGGATTCCTGATAAAAAAAGAAATACTTACTATCAAATGGCAACTACCCTTGAACTAAGAGTACAGGATGGTGATGGAGAAACAAGTGGATTATGCATTCAGGTTCCTCTGAAGCATTTGTGGGTAGCTCTGGAAGACTCACATAAAACTCTTCTGTAGGTGCATGGAGGGACTTTGACAAGCTCTGACTTGCAATGACCCAGTTCATTGAAATCTTTAAATCTTTTCAGTATTACACGTCAAAATTCACCTGATTTCACAAGTTCAAACTCTAGCAGAAGATATTGTGTCCCGTTCTGGGCCTCTCAGTTCAGGAAGGACATTGAGACACTTGAGCACATCCAGAGGAGGCAACGAGGCTGGTGAGGGGCTTGGAACACAAACCCTGTGAGGAACGACTGACGGAGCCGGGGTTGTTCAGCCTGGAGAAAAGGAGACTCAGAGGTGACCTTGTCACCCTCTACAACTTCCTGAAAGGTGGTTGTGGTCAAGTGGGGGTTGGTCTCTTTCTTCAGGCAGCAACTGACAGAATGAGAGGACACAGTCTCAAGCTATGCCAAGGGAAATATAGGCTGAGTATTACAAAAAAGTTTTTTACAGAAAGGGTAATAAAGTATTGGAATGGTCTACCTGGGGAGGTGGTGGATTCACCATCTCTGGATGTGCTAAAGAAAAGACTAGATGTGGTGCTTGGTGCCATGGTTTAGTTGAGGTTAGGGTTGGGTTGGACTTGATGATCCTGGAGATCTCTTCCAACCTAATGATTCTGATTCTGAAGATAATAAAGAATACCTTTTTATTGGGATTGCATCGGTGACCAGTAGCACATCATAGACTCTATTCCCATCTTCTACCATAAAGATGAGCATAACTCAGTATCAGGTAGTTGACAATAATGGCTTTATCAAGACCTTTTATGTGTCTAATTCATGCAGAAATTACTTTTCCTCCTCTCCATCTGTCAAAAAGATGTAACTGTCTTGACAAATGTTCTTTTACAGTTTACAGAAATCACATTGGCCCTCAAGACTGAAGAGAAAGCCAAAAATTGCCCTGGCTGGTTACAGACGGAGAAATTTGTTTAGCTGCCTCAAAATTTATTTGTTCTTATGTTCTTGTCCTTACTTTTGCTATTTTATTACAACAGCGCATAAGATACTAAAACTAACATCAAGGTCTGCATGCGAGACCTGAGGAGATGATGTTATAACTGGTCACACAAAATACAAAAGAAAAGAGATAAAAACAGCTGGATATTTTTGTGTGTGTGTGTGCATGAGCCTGAGACAGTAGGATATTTGCCTTAAGCCACACAGAGTCATCATCAGTGTCAGAATTTGAGCACCAGGCCCCCAGGTATGTTGATCTAAGCCTTCCACTTGCAGTTGCCTCCTCCAGGCTTTGTTCAAGGAAAGAAGTGTTCAAAGCTCAACACTGAACTCACCACAAGTCTGAAGAAAACCCTATTAGTTACCAGCAATGACCGCACCCTGACCCCCATTTCAAATGCTTGTAACATTAATTATTAACCAGTCAAAGAACTAAAACCTTGCAAGGGGCTGGTCTGAAGCACGGATCAACAATAGCATGCAATGTGCCAGAGACAGACAAGCAATCACCAGAGGTGCCCTTGTCTGATCTATTATTTGGCATTTGGTTACAGCTTGAAACCCTTTAAAATAGATATATCCCACTTCAAGATTTTCCTTGAACTGATACAGAAAGCAAAAGGAACTACCAAGCAAAAAAAATAAAGAAAAACAACGGGTTACAGAGGAAGATTTTCCACTGTGAATATCACTGACAGCATCATTTTAAGGCACAAAGGGGAAAGGACTTTTTTATAGGTGCGGAAATCCTGGTAACACAGTCTCTTTGTTTGCAAGCTACTGAGGTCAGAAAAAGCTTGCCTGAGTTCTTTATGTATGAACATCTAACATCCTTGTTCCTGGCTCACAGGAGGCACCTCCTAATGCCTGCTGTCAACTCATTTGTGACACATAACTGTAGTCAAGAAGGGGTTGAATTGCTGGGTTTGTAATGCATACACACGTTGTTCAAGAGTATCTAACAACATTGGCCTCTGGGAAAAGGATGGCTTCAGGGCTCTAATTAAAAGAAATCATAGACAGTCAAATCAAGTGCCTCCTATTTGGTTTTTATTTAATAAAGAAGGAATGACACAGATGGAATTTCCCTCAGTCTTGCCCTTTCAGCAAGGGGCAGGGTGGTGCAGTAGGACTTTCAGAGCTCTGCAACAGCCGTAAACTAGTCCCAAATCGATTGCCATCCCCAAACACATTCTCCAAAGGCTTAATGGTATTTTCACGTGGGATCCAAAGCAGGCGGTCTTCAAGGAAAGTTATTGCATCTGGTGAAAAAAATAAAGTTGACATTTTTTGACAAGACCCTAAAGTATGATTCTCCCAAGAGGGTTGTAACATAGAAGAGGCTGAGCAGGTGGTAATAATCAACATTACATACATTTGAGCATTTTCTATAACATGGATTACCATGGAATTCCTTCCTCCCCCTCCTCTTCTGGGGGAGACTTGCACAAATTTGCAAGCATTTTCAAGTCGCTTTGATAAGCATTTCTATCACCAGTTTCACAGCTGTAGCTGGATTGTTTAAAATATATAAAACACAGCCCCACCCTCCAGTGGAGATAAGGACTAGGGAAGCAGAAGACTCTCTTTCTTCTCTTTTACAGCTCTTATTTAGACAGTTTTCTAAATGCTACCAAAATTATTCTACTGCTGTGCTTAAGCATAACATAGAGGTGCTTAAGCAGCAAGAAGTTACTGTCTGCTTTGGGGAAGGGTGGATGCACAGCCGCACCTCAGAGAAAGTCAATGACTAAAACCAAAGGTAACTAAGCAATGATTAGTGTACTTAGAAAAGGGCAGGACTAAATTCAAATCTTTCACCCCAGCTCTCCTGCTGACACCACAAAGAGGTCAATAGGAAGAAGGTCTAATCACAACCAGAGCCCCTTTCAAGGCTGATGCAGGAATCCCATAGAGAAAGAGAGAGATGACAGTATTTCTCCCATGTGTGTAGCCATGCCAAAGTCTCCAAACTGGGAGCCTTGGATGCCATCCTGATCTTGGGAACTCAGCTGCCTGTGCTGAGAAGTGGACTCTGCCACAAAGACCTTACAATTTAAAATGATGTAATGAAACAATGAAGTTGACATTAGTAAATGCTTTTATAATTAGTTTGGTGGTATAATTTCACTGAATAGTAAATTGACAGAAAAATGCAGTTTCTAGAGGTCACTGAAGCAATTAAAAAATGGTGAGTGGTTTCTGCCACAAAAAAGGAGAAGAAATGAACTGTGGAAATAGGGGATAGAGAAAGGCCTTCAAGATAATTACTTATTTCTATTCAGAATTTTTAATCACCTTTTAATTTTTCATTTCAGAATTTTTCTTTGATTTCATACATTGTTTTTATTGGGTTTGAATTTAAGACTATTTTGGGTTGTTTTTTTTTCTGGGAGAGGAAGATTTTGCTAGGGAAAAAAAGCACTGGTCAAAGTGCTTGGATCAAATAATTGCCTCTTTAAGAATCTTTATGAATCAACATAAAGCAATTATTGTTTTTTCTAAAAATCCGCATCTATATCTTCTTGGATTGTTATCTATGTTTTTAAGTTTAGAATATTTTACTGAAAAACCTATTTTTTGAATAACTGGGATAGCAATATGCCCCATTTACATACCCCTCAATCTTCTAATATTTCTGCATCTGTGTAATTATTTTATGAATTGCTGCAGCACTAGCTTTTAATACTTGAGCAGTGACACTGATAGACGTTTTTGATTCTACCTCAGCTAATATTTGCCTCACTCTGATAAAATCAGACTTTAATACGTATATGTTTGTAAAAGGATGTGAAGGATTTTTCTGTGCTTTTTTCCCCTGAAAGGGCTCTAATAGTCTGTTCAGGTAGCTATTGGATATTAGATTTTGTTTTTATTATCAACCCTGATAATTTAGGTTCTTTTTAGCTGAAAATCCTACAGAATAATTTTTCTTTCATCACAAATATACTTATCCTCCAAAGAGAAACTCTGTCAGCTCTCTCCTGGTTTCAGTCACAGTCGTGTTATTTGCACTTTTTATTATTTCTCCTTTTTTTGCCACAACATTGCAATATGCTTTTATTTTACTCAAATTCTGGAAAGGCTTCAACAGAGGGAACCCACATTAAAACTCCAGCATGTTCTCCCATGCTCTCCTCTGACTCAGTAATGTTCATGTTTCAGCACAGTGAGGGATTTATTTCCAAAGCATACAAACAATTTCCCCTGAAGCCGGAGAAAATAAATTATATTTTTTCTGCTTAATTTATATTACTTGTGTTGCAACTGTGTCTAACAGCATGATTAAAATCTGTTTATTAGAACTATATATTCTTACATGAAGAAAATTATTACCCATTTTTGCTTTAAAAGATCATTTTGTTAATGATATTTGAATAGCTTCTTGGAAATATTAGGGATATGTCCAGAGAAGGGTCTCTGTGTGTAGGAGGAAGAGGAGGCTAGAGAGACTGTAATATAATCTTGGGATATGCAAAGGATTGTCTGCCTGTGCTTTGGCAGTCTCTGCAAATTCATAGCACTTTTGTGAACTGCCATGAAGAGGAGGGAACTGAGGTGTCACTGTAGCCTCAATAAAATTAAGCCCTTTCAGTGAACTTAGCAAGATCTAACCATCATGAACCAGGGTAAAATTTGAATCATTGCTGTTTCAGATAATGCCATTATTCTAGAAAAGTGCCCTGCCCTGGCCTTATGCCTCTTTGTCCTGTATTTCTCAAGTGAGCTCTACCAGCTGGGTGTAAGCTACCAATGGCTACCCTCTGGGATGTCTTCTTCTGCCATTTCACAACTTACAAGGATGCTCTTAATGGAAAGAAGATCCCTTTCAGTCCTCAGCCCTACAGGCCCTGTCTTAAGGACTGGGACTTCTAGACTGATCAATGAACTCATGTCTCAACTCACCTTGGACAAAGCCCTACAACCTTGAGACCTCTAACTCCAAACTAACATTCTAAGTGTCTGTCTCCAGGTTCATAAATAAGGCATTTAAAGCTTATTTTAGATGCCTGAGTGTTGACACAGTAATAAAGCAATCCAGAATGAATTATGACATTCTCTTGTGACAAGGGATGTCATCCTTCTATTGATAAAGTGAAATATTAAAACCAATTACTTTTGTCTGATACCTGGAGTCACATAAATGCACACAGGAGACCAGACTGGAAAATGTGCTAAAGGTTGGCACTAAAGGTGGCTGAGGTTTGATTTGCATACAGCCAAGGAAAACAAACTAAATAAAACACATATGCAAAAGCAGTATTTGTACACTCAGGGAAATATAAAAGACTGTTTTCACAGACATGTCAGTTGGGAAAAGTAAAACTTATTACTAATAACTAAGTCTGTTGTATCACTATGACACTTGCTGACTCTGAGCTCAGCATAATGAACCCACTAACTCAGTTTGTGGTTCAGGGCTATCTTTTGTGGATGCTTTTCAAATTCCATTAAGGGAAATAATATTACTACTGCCACAAAAGCTGGTCATTTTGGCAAAACATGGAGAAGGAACGGCAGTACCAGAAATGGCATACAATGCTCTCAGGGAGTTTCTAGCCTTTGGGTTCAGCAGTGCCTCTGGCTAGTGGGGCCATACTTAGTTAAGCCAATCACTTAAAGAGATCTTCAGACTCACTTTTCCTTCCTGTTTCCTTACTTTGCAAGCTGCCTTCTCTTACAAATCTTGTTGCTGCTTGCTTTCAGCTGAAGCATCTGCAGGGACACAGCAGGATGAAAGTCTCTGATTTCCATTCACACACAGAGTTCCTATTTCTAATGGGGAGGCTGTGAGATCTTGAACCTCAAAAGAAGAATAGAGGGCAATTTCACAACTGGGGAAGGTGCAGCAGAAAATGTGGTCTGAATTACCATGTAATTCCAAAACACTGGCTTTGGCTGCTGTCAGTTCATCCATACAGCAGTGCCCTGCAGTAAAAAAGGTTCATCTATATTTGTACAAACACATCCAAGATGCCCTGACTGGCTGAAATCTGTCACTGCTTCTGATGCCACTGTCCACACTGCCCAACATCAGCCAGGCTCCAGTTTCATCAACAAAACTATTGATTTTTTTATTGTATGTTTACTCTGGAGGTTTTCAATAAAAAAAAGTTCCTCTCCTAAAGGAAACTTCACAGTATCTAACTAAAGTCAGTGTAGGTAAGGACTGTGGATGTGCTGCTCCACTTCCACCTGCATCTACTGAATTTGAACCACTGTATTATGTTGCAAAATTAGGTCTCTGAATTTGTTGAACTGATAACAGGCTAAAAATATCGAAACAGTGTTATGTGTTTAATGACATCATTCTCAGAGTCCACAAGGAGCAAATAAATCCTGTGTGGATTTCATATTGGCATGAAGAATTATACATTATGATATATAAGACATTTGATACAATCTTTACCATTACTGCACCTTTAAAACGCATTGGGTTTATGAGTGTTTCTTCTAAAGCTCAAATTTAGGCTCTTTACATCAAGAAAATACTTTCTAAAAAACGTGGGATAGCTCATACAAGAGCTGTTAGTTTTATTTCCTGGACTGCCTGACATTAACTGGCTTTTGCATATGGCTTCTCATTTTACACTTAGGAAACTAGATTTGATACTCTTTTTTACCATTATCAATTAATCTTCAGAGTGCTCAGCAGCTGGACAAATATGGAAGAAAATTCATGAAAAAGTGAGTCGTTCATGAAGAATAACCTGGCAAATGATGTGCTGGCTGCAATCTCCTCGTGTTTTATCCTGTGGGATACATCACTTAAACAAAGCTGGAAAGATGCTGATACACCATTCATGCAAGGGAAATATTTATGCTTTCAGTTTGCCATTGGCTGAGACTCTTCTTTCTAGCAAAATAGCTGTGGCCTACATAAATGCTGACTTGTCATTGCAAAACACATGGTCAAAATGCCATTTGTGAGCCTGGGGTTACTCATAACTTCTAGAGACTTTCGGGCCATTGCCCTGAGCCAGATGCAAGGCCCAGATTGTTTTAATGTTAAGTGTGATTGAAAAAGAGCCTTTACCCCATTACTGGAGCTACAAAAATCAATTGCACAAGATGTAGTATTAGGCATGTTTTGAACATTTCAGGAAGAGATTAGTTAAATGGTGTGCTGGGCCTTTTCCTCCAGCTGGGCCCACAAGCAGCAATAGCAAATCCAGACTTTTCACTGAGGCTGGTAATTAGGTCTGCCTCACTCCCAGGAGATTAATTCTCTGCAGAACAGATTATTATAGTCCAGCTTCTGTATCCATGGGCAGACTAAGTCAGCAGGCTGATTTCAATTAAAGGAGTTAAGTGCTATTGACTTCTCCCGTGTACAAGAGGTAGGGATGGCAGGTAGGAGCCAGATAAGAAACCAGATTACTAAGTTCATCTTTCAGTTACAAATACTAGAAAGAACCTTAATTTCTTATTTCCTAAACAAATTGATGAAGATACATTTCTTTATTTCATTTCTGAACCCTTATAAATTATGACTTTCAAGGGAAGAAAAACTGGTGTGGTTTTGTTCTAGTCTTCTATCATATGAGATGAGGAAACACAAATATTTTGTTTCACCAATTAAAGTCCTGTCTTGTCTACCTTAAAAGGCTCTCTGGTGATGGAGGACTAATGAAATTATGACCACATAAGAGAGAGAGGGGTGAGGTCATGGTTTAATAGTACAGGAGATGGAAGAACAGTATTGCTTTTCCATGGATCTATTTCCCTGACCATGGTGATATATTCCCATGCTGTTTGTACAAAACAATGCACTGTAGGTGTGACGAAAGATAGTCCTCTTTCTGAAGCACTTGGCCAAAGAGAGGCTGTAGCCTCTTCCCTGTCCATCTCAGGTGGCCGAAATATCAATGTATTTGTAGTCCTCAACAACGTCAGCCCAAGCAGGTGTGGAACCTGTGCGTGTGTATGGCAACCTGTCTTTTTCTTGGCCACTACTTTCTTAATACTGATAGATTAAAATTATCTCACAACTCAGTAAGTCTGACCAAAGCAGCAGTCATAACAGTGATCACTTAACAGGTAACTCTCCAGCTGGATATTGGCTTTCTGCTTTGTCCAAATCTTGTTGAAAATGAGTAGAGATTCATTTTGCTTTCACAGTGATAATCAAAAAGTTAATGTTGCTGCCTCCCTTGCCTATACCAAGAAGACTCACAAGGTGGTGGATCACATAGCATTTCTTAAACTACCTATTCAGGAGGCTAGAAAAATGTTCTCAGATGGGATTACACAGTCTATCTATCAGAGGTGGTAAGGACAGATGTAGAGGAGGGGTTGAGAATATTCAGTGTATACTGTTTCCCTTTGTTGCACTAGCAAAAAGAGCCAAATATTTTCTGTTCAGTGACAGCAGGGGCTGCTGAGCAGGTGGAGAGAGATGTGCAGGTGGGGAGATCACACAGGTTTCAAGAGATATTTCACATCTGTGCTCAAGGCCTTTCTTTCATCACAGCATTTATCTCTTCTTTTGAGCAACCTGACTGCAGAAGGGGTGGGATTTTTCTTTTTTTTTTTTTTTCTTTATAGCTCAAGAGTGATCAAATAGTAATGCTTACCATTTACCTCTTCAAAGTCACAATGCAACAATAACTTCAGTCTCACAAGGGTGCTGTGAAGTGGGTGAATTCTTTCAGCATTGTTATTTGTAAAAGATAAAGGAATATATACAGAGATGGATCTTCAGCTTCCTCAAGACATGCAGCCAGATACTGGCAGAATCTGGGCTACTTGAAAAAGCTTGGGAAATGCAGGAAACATCTATATAGGGTACTGCAACATGGCACTGAGGCCAGGAGGCTGAGAAGTGGGTGGGTCTGTAGGAATTCTTGTGGAGTGAAGAGCATGGCCAGGTTGTAAACTCTGTGCTGAGAAAACTCCTGGTGCTGAGCTCCAACAACAGCTTTGGATCCAGCTCCTCCACATGAAGGACAAGAGAGTGGAGGCAGACAAGGATGCTCACAGGGAGGACTGTGTTTTGACATTCCTGTGCTCAGCTCACAGCTGGACACTCCTCTAGCACAGTTTCACAGGCCGTAGTGGACTGGCATATTTGGAGGTGAATTTTCTGAAGTTAGTGGCTACAGCCTGCCTAGATCACACTTTAGTTACCAAAATCATATTTCAGGTTTTCACTTTATAGCTTTACTCCACTGTTTCTATCAACAATTATATTCATTCAGAATTTTGAATATATAATGGTTTGTACCCCAACTAGGTGGTGCTCAGACATGACACTAATTCTGCCCAGGTGATTGAAAGTTTCTGGTGAATGAAGAGTCTGAAATTTACTAGAACGTATTACTGGAAGATGCAGTCTGATTCCAATTTGAAAGGAAGAAAATTCAAATCAGTTCTAGTTTTTCCAAATCAGTTTATCCACCTGTGACAAAGCTACAAGATTATCATGTCTTCTCCTCAATAAACGTGTGAATTTCTTGCTGCTATTGGAGATTTTAATGTGCTCAGCTTCTGTACACATTGGGGCTTCAGTCACCACAAAAGGTCTGAGTTTTCATCTTACAGAAGTTTAAAAGAAATAGCAGATTTGACAGTGTTATTTTCAAAATAACTACCTTATATTTAAGTAAAAAGTAAAGAAAGATGATGAAACTAGGAAAGCTGTGCTTGATAGTGGAAATAAGCCAAGCTGATTAAGTTCAGTAACACGGTTATTTCAAGTTCCTTTTATATACATGTACATCATGAAAGTCCTGCTAAACATTCCTCTTGCAGGTTAAAGTCTCTTCTATTTTCATGTAAATATATTACTCTGCCATGATATTGCTGTTTCCATATCTATGGAAACGCACACATATGGATTTAGGTGTACATGTGGAAATAGCAGTATTCTGGCAAATTTCCCCCCAGTACTATTTCTATATCTGTGTATAGGAATATACATTCTAGAAAAGGTAGAGCAGATCTGTACCCTGACAGTTCCCCAGTAGTACACAAAGTAAAACATTTTGACCAAGTGTAGAGACAAAAAAGTTATTATAAATTATTCAGCCAGGTGTATTCCAAATGCCAGATGAACTGTTCCTGAATATCTCATGATATTCATCTCCTGTAAGCTTTAAAACTACCTTGTGGTGCAAACTTCTGCATTTCCCTAGGCAAGCTATTCCAGAATTTAACTTCCCTTACTAAGTCTTTTTCTATTGCCAAGCATGTCATCCCCTCTGTGATTTAAGACAGTAACTTTTTGCACCATCCCTACTGAGCAACAGCAATAATTTATTTCTTTCCTGATGCAAGAGGAAAGTGTTTAGGTCTAAAGTATTATTAATTCTTCACAAAACAATATGATTTTTTTCAGCTTCCTTGACATCTCCTTGGATATCTCTTTGGCAGTCACCTGAGTATGCTAGGAAGAATTTTCTTAAGGCATGGATAAGAGGTACCCAACTCACATATGTCAGCCCAGCAAGTTTATCCAGTGTCAGAATTCACCAAAAAAGGGATTAAGTCCTTTCAGTTCCTTCTACTAATCATTTTCCCTCTCTATGAAGGGAATTGCCAACCTTATTCCATCCTCTCACAGTTATGCCCTAATAAATATTGTGCTATATTCATTTATCATTTGATCTAATTTTTGTCTTTACTCTTCTGATTTATTTCTTTTCTTCCATCACATTTGCAGTTAGTCTCGGGAACTTTGATGCCACGTTTTCTTTTCTCTGATTGTGGGGCTCAAGTTCTCTGAAGAACACATGGCTTCACCAAGTTTTAATCTTTCTAAATTTCTGTGAGGCTTTTTGGTTTTTTGTTTGTTTGTTTGCTTTAAAATTGGACAGTTTGTTCTTGTATCTATAATATAATTCATTAGAAAACAGTGAACTCTTTCAAACACATATATTTAAATCTGTTTTGCTGTGATCAGTGGCTATAACAACAAATAAGACTAATTTCAGCACAAGAAAGACATTACTATAATTTTCTTCTTCACACCATGAGAAGACCAGATTTTTGCACCAACCTCTGTGTCACAAACCCAGGTCTGAGACCAATCTCACAAACATAGGTAATATCATCACAAAGTCTTATGTGTTTTGTTTTCTGCAAGTTTCTTTAAAATACTTCATGCTTAATAGGTAATAAAGACGATATAGTCACTAACTTATAGGAGATATAAGAACTACAGCAGGTAATTAAAATTGTCAGGTATCATATTTTCTGAACATTTACCCAATTCATAAATTCTTATTTGATCTATATCCATTCCAATCACTCCTAGTGATCAGTATGACTGCAGTCTCTGTGTGCTAAGCATATCTTCTATAAATTAACAGTGCTGTTTTGAACTGTTTCCCAGTATGGTTAGTCAGAAGCAGAAATATCTAGTCTGCAGTATATTCCAAAATTCAGGGGTTTTTTTTCCCCTGAATTAAAGCTGAAATCTAAAGTATAGCTGCAAATAGAAACTAATTCAGGAAAGCGTTCTTCTTTGGTACTATTCATCTAGTCAAATCCAAATCTTCAATATAAGAAAATTGCTATTTTACTATTGCAGTTGGTGTCCTAATGTCAGAATAAAATTAAACTTATTTAAAACATACTAAGTATACTCTGTGCACAAATCAGAAAGAAACAGTCACCTTATTAAAATGAAAAAGCCAATTCTCTTTAATAATTGTTTCTGCTTCCAATCCAAAATTGATATTGTCCAATTACATGCCATGATTTTTATTAAAATGTTTCTTCCTGCAGAGTCTAGTAAAAAAATTGATCGTGTCCTTTATGTTCTAATATAACTAATAAAAAGTGACACAAACAGGCAGAATTGAATCACCAGAAATAATCAGTTGGATGTAATTAGCCAAATAAAAGTTACTATTATTGTACTGCTGCTTTGGGACTTTTTGTTCCTCCTGCTCTGTGTACACTAATGCACTAATGTTCTTCACCCGCAGCTGAGGACCTCACCTTGAGTTCACATTTCCTCCCACACTAATCCCCTCCTGATGTTGACTGAAGATGGCGAGTGTACACGAGTGTAAACAGATAATAGAATAATTTTGAAGACATCAGAAAATGAATTTGGCTGGTTGAGCAGAGGTAGAACAGTAGTGCCTTGCTCTATCACAATTCTTTGAGTTGCAGGGGTCTGTAATTTTAAGAACAAACACTTAGCACCATGTAAATATGCTGAACATCTAACCTTGGAATAGGTTTTTGTCAACTCTTGGAGACTCTCACCTTCCTTTCTCACTCTCTTTTCTACTGTTATGCAGAAGAACTTGGGTCTGTGGTCTGCATGTGTTCTATAATGCACTACTGTGTAATTGTTATTTATTCAAAGCTGCCCATTTGAAAAAAAAGAAAGCTGGGAGAATTCAAACCCAACTACTAAATTTAGGGTCCCACCTCATGACCTTTGTATCAAAGACTCACAATTTTGATAGACTCTTGTATACACGACCTGAACCTTGTAAGTCCTTCCCATTTACCTGAAATCAGGGTGAGCATTTGCTATTTCTATTCAACTGTGTGGAGCATTGAAACTTGTGGTCAAGTATCATTTGACGTCCAGAAAAAAGCAAGTTGTAGTATAGGAGTCTAAAAAGCTTCCTTCCCATTCCTGCTTAACACTTTTCTTGAGTGTTAATTTTACCCCATTTATGTATCCACACAGTGGTAGCTGGACATAGGGGCTGGAGGGAGCCACTGAGAGGGGCTGGGAGGGACTGACCACAGCCCATTCCCCACCTGGGAGAATGAAATGTAGAGAGAAGCTGTGGATTTTGTTGTTTTCTCTCACTATCTGAACATATTTTAATTGGTAACTATTAAATTGATTTTTCCCAATTAGAGTGTGTTTTGCCAGTGATGGGAACTGGTAGGTGATCTCTCTGTCTTTATCCTGATGAAGGAGCTTTTCCATCCTTTTTCTCCCCCACCCTGTTGAGAGAGAGCTGGTTGGGCATCTGGAAGCTGCCCAAGGTCAACCTGTCACATTGGTTTATTTCAATATTATTTATCCATATTCAGGAGCATTCCCAGTTTGCCTCTCATTATTGTTTTGCCAAAGAATTCAATTGCAGCACATCTTTTAGATCCCAAAGTTACTGTCTGAGAGCTGGACCCTGCTTCTTCTCTATAGTCAGTGGAGAGGAGAAGGGTCCCCTAGAATGGATTTGGTGATCCAGTGCAACTTACCTCAGCTACACTAGAGTTACTTTCAGAAGAGAGGAAGGGGCAGAGGATACATTTCTCTGAACTACATGCAGAGGGAAATATTAATTCCTGCATTTAAACTACAAAGAAGGTATTTAATGCCAGGTAAGGTTAAAAAAAAAAAAAAAAAAGCCTCCAAGGCCATAACTGTGTTGGGAAATTCCCCATTTCCCAGCACCTTCTCTGGCGCAGATATTGAGCAACATGAAAGACTGTTTTAAACTCCCTTATCTTTTAAAACAGTGAGGGTTGTATTCTTTTTGTTTAACATGAAAGGCCTTTGGCCCTACTGTTCCCTGAACAATACACAGAATTGTCTAGAAGGTTGACTGGGGCCAAAGCAATGCCAAGGGCCATTCTAATAGTACAGCAGTAGAAGCAATCTAGCCGCAGGGCATGGGAATACCCCTGATACTGTTTGATTTCCTAATAGAAGTTTAACTTTAGAGTCAAATTTAATCCCCGAAACAAATTTGAATACATGTGTTGAGACAAAGAGGTTTTGCAGTGGACCAAAATGTGGAAATCCCACAGATGACCCTTAAGACACATTGCTCTGCAGGCTCACAGCTCCTGCTCTGGAGAGTTCTCTCCACTATCAACATCTTGTCAGAAGAAGCAAATTATTCCCACGATTTTGATGTGCTATGTCATCTCCTTCACAAACTGCTCCTGACATGCCCCTCTCATCTTCAAACTGCCATTGACATTGAAGCAGTATGTATAATACAGGGCCAACCTTGCTATTCCAAAACCTTCCCTACTGTTTTCAAGCACCTTCAAGTTTCACCAAGAAATTAATCAACATCTACTGCAAAGGCTTGAAAAATCAATTCTGCCTCTGTAATTGAGAACTTACTTTCATTCAGTGTGGGAAGAAGCATGAAGATGATTTACTGATTTAGGAACTGGGTGGAGTAGACCACAAAGGAATAAAATGAAAACATGTGGTGTGAATTATTTGCAAAGGAGGAGAGAAAGAAAGAAATGCCTATAGATCTCTATAGATAGATTTGGGTATATAAATATATAACATGGAGTACCAGTGAAACAAAGCACAGATGATTAGGCCAAACCAAACACTCACATTAAACATTGCACTTGGCCTCCTTTCAAAACAGGCAGCAGTAACAGCAGGGAGAGATGGCTTGCCAAAATTGCATCAGACACACATTAGGAAAGAAGGAAATGAGTTTACTTGAGACAGCTGTGACATCAAAGGGGTTGGTCTTGAAATGGATTGTGGGAAAGGGTTCCCCCTTTGGTAAAGTTTGCAAAGTTCAGCCAAGCCTTTATAAAGAGACTCAACTCTAAAGGGAACTTGACTTTTTTTTTTTCCTTTCCTAAAGAAAAACAGCATTCTCAGTCAGGAGTGTGAGACTAGGGACTAGTATAAGTGGGGAATAAACTTTGGGGGAAGGTGTAAAGGTTTGTTCTGGAAGAAGAGGATTTTATTCTAGCTGGAATACTTCTCTTTTACAAATATGCTGTTGTAGTAAGTGTTGCTCTGCACTGAGGTAGTTGCAATGGTTTTTCATTAAGAACAGTCTTACTGAGATGAATGAGGAAGAAAAAGTATGAGAAACCATCCACTGGTTCAATAATTCTCCCGAACTGCAGCCAGCTTAATGGAAACTGTAGATAAAAATTAGAAAACAAATTAAGATGAGACAACTCCTGGCATCACTGAGATAAATGGCAAAAGTCCCACTGACATCAGGGAGACAAGAACATATATCAGTGCACCAACTGCTCATTTAAACCGTTTTCCCACCTACCTGCTTTAAAGCCTGTTGGAAGTTTTCACAGCTGTAATTTCTATGCAAGGATGTCAGGCTAAGGAACAGATATTATTCTAACCCTAACACTAATCCTAACCCTAACCCTAACCCTGACTTAGTGCAACCTCACTGATGACAAAAGATGCTTCGAAAAATTCACTGGCCACACTGGGGTTTTTTGGGACCCTCTATATTCAAACTCACATGGAAAACAGATACTGTTTTGCCATATGGTTTGTTTAATCTTTAATGCCACTTAAACAACTTAATCCCTTCTCTGATGCATGTCTGTTGACTCTCATTTAATGGAATTTATTCCAACTATACAAAAATGTTTTTTTCTTGTTTCCTTTGATGCTAATTCACAGGATGGTAATGCTGACAAAAAAAAAAAAAAAAAAAAAAAAAAAAAAAAAAAAAAAAAAAAAAAAAAAAAAAAAAACACACCACAAAAAGAACCCCAGCACTATTCAGAAAACATGATCTTACTCTTTTGAAGGCAAATTTGGTGAAAATTTGTAACAATTTTCTCTTTATGCTCAAATAGTAATTAATTTTATTTTTTGCCAAGTATTTTCCTAAGACCATTTTTACTTTGAATTTGGCTAGCTGTGCAGTCCTCATGGAGAAAGTGTAGATGTATCATAACAAGCCCATGCACAATACTCAGCATAGTAGGAGCTGTGCAGCTGAGCACTAGCACTGATGAAAAATTTGGTGTTGCTTTCCCAGTGACAGACGAGATTTGTAGACACATGCACTGTAATGTGGAGCAGTCTTACATTCCTATTTAGGATATTTTCAAGGGTCTTTTCAGACATCAGCACAAAAATGAACTGTCCCAAAACTGAGACTTCCAAAAAACTTGCAATGTGGTTTATCCTTCATGAAGTATTTTCAGGCAAAAGCCCCAGCCTTTCTTTGAGGAGGAGGAAGACAACCACAGGGCATTTCAACTTCTATTCATCTTTCTTGCCTGGTAGTTGAGGAAGATACTAAAGGAGACCCTTCTTGATTCCTGTGCTACAGGACAGTCTTCTTTCATTTTATGGTGCTCTAAAGAATTGAGAGGGTATGATTGCCTTTTACTGGGAATAGCATAATAATATCTTTGTATTTTTATATTAAAAATATGTATCTTCTTCTTTCTGGTTTTTCCACAGTGATTTCAGTCCCACTACCATCTTACAAAAGCCACTTGAATTTTGTCATGACCTAAGATCTTAAACATCTCTAACCACAAATCCACATCAGTCTTCTTACAGCAGCTAGATCTCACAGTCCGTCTGCTTCCTCCTTTTATCTGATATGCTTATACTAGCAAGGATCAAATGCTGTTTGTTAACCTTGCAGTGTAAAGGAGTGTGAGATAAATTTTGCTGCCTCACAAAGGACTCAGTTATAGAGCTTAATCACCATATATAAAGTGCTTTGAGATTTTGAGAGCGAAACGGCTACAACACTATGCACAAATACTTATTATTACTAATATTGTAAATCTCTCCTGTCAATGCTTTATCAGTTAGATACAGAATTATTTCAGGTGCCAACCCAAGGACAGTAGCCAGCCCTGGTAATTGAAAGTATTGAAACTATTGTAATAAATATAAAGAGAGAGTATGAAACTATATAAATCAAGTATGCAGCGTGTGGAGGTTGGAATAACCAATTTATTTTCACTCAAGGGATATAGCCTTGTGTAATTGGCACTTACGGTTTCTCTGCACTTCACCACTTGTGAATTTTGTAGTCATCCCTTAATCATAAAGATAAACTGGTCTGCCACCATATGTAGTAAGTGAAATTAAAAATAATTGCTAAACATTTTGTTTCCATTATTGTAGTTGGACTTCAGGTCTTGCTATAAAAATTTTAAAAGAAAAGAAATTAAGATATATGCATGGAAAATGGGAAAATCTTGAGCCCAGACAAAGACTTCCCTATTCCTCATCTGACTGTATTGTTCTAAATAATTGCCCCATTTATCTTGCTCAGTATTTTCTGTTGGATTGTAGTCTGCCTGTAGTGAGTCTTCCCTGTGAGAAACAAAAGTTCTTGTGCCTTTTGGAGTATCAAATAAACAAACAACAAAGTACACTGCTACTAAGCTACACTGATGTCCCATTCTCCAGGGACTTTGGACTCATGTTTCTCAGTTGTTAAGAGTTAATTCCTCCATCTCTATTTCCTAACAGGTCTCTCTCTGTCCCATGACTCCTTTAGGCTAGAGCTTCTGGCAGCAGCATAGTTTTGCAGAGACAGACACCACAGTTGTTTCTTTGAGCATGACCTCACCTTCTTAATATAATAAATTGGAGAAGTACTTGTGAAATTCTATTCCTTTCACATTTTCTCTAATATTTATTATACAGAGACTTCTGTTCTTAGTTCCACATTCTTCTTGGGAAGCAGGACACTAAATTTCCTAAATAGGCTATTAACATGAAAAATTACATTCAAATGGGAACAGAGGGTGAATCTTACCTTCCAATATGAAGACAACCAGAAAGCTCAATAATTTGGTATTGAAGAATCAGAGAGACCTTTTAAAACACCGTAACACTAAAGTTTGGAGCTTACATCTTGAGTCTTTTTCAAATTTTAAATATTGCTTCTTCTCTCTGGTTAAAATTAGGTAAATTTGTCTTTGCCTTCAGTGGCATAATCAAGTTATGGTTTTTTTCAATCTGTTTAGCAAGCCTGGAAGCCTGGTATATTCCTGAAGCAATTTAAGTACAATGATGTATATAAAATATATTGTTTCAGTGAGCTCTTCCAATCATCAGATTTTTTGAATAAGAACTTCAAACTTGCTGCACAAGTTGTGTCCCAGTAAAGCTAAAACAGGCTGCATTTTAGCTTTGCACATTACTGCAGGTGATTGGGATCTGAGCTGACGAAATAGCACAATATTTATGTCCTGGGTTGTAGTGTAGGATGTACACAAAGTATTTATTCTATCACCATCTTCATGAACTGTTAAACGAAGTGAGGCAGTGTTTTCCCAGGCCCCCTTCCTTTGGGCTGTCATCTGCTAATGGCCCATCAATGCCTTGCCCACGACTCACAGGTAACTCCCTCCAGGAGTTATCTCTGTTTAATGGGCCATCAAGGACCCACTTCACAACTCATCATCCCATTGGGAGAAGCTCTGCCCAGGGGGAGGAGCCAAGCATTCTCACCTGGATATAATCTGGGATTTGGGACAGTACAAGCAGCCCTTACCTATTGGATTCCCAGAGCTCCCAGACCTTTCTACAGGATCACTGCTTCAGGAAGAGCACCTCATCTGGACTGCTTCCACCATCCTGCTCAAGTTGTATTCTGACTCTGTCAGTGGTCCTTTGTGTTATTGCATTTATTTTATTTATTTTACCTTTTTACCTTTCTTCTTATTAAATTGTATTTCTGACTTGGAACCTCTCACTCGTTTTGCTTTCAAACCACAACAATTTCAAATAAAAAATACAGCTTTTAAATAGCAGTTCGTGTTCAAGTAAATGTTACCGTCTTTCTCTTTTCTAAATTCAGTAGGCTCATGACTACTCTCTGTTCTGTATAGATCTCAATACCATCATCCCACAGCCACACAGTCAATGCCAGGCTGGTGAAATGGACATCAACAGTGGCATTCACAGATACTCATTTAACCCTGCTACTGAGCCATTGTTCAGCAAACCCAGAATGGCTGGCAAGACCGTTCTAGTGTATATAAAACCAGTGCCAGACAAAAGAGTTAGAGATCTTAAACTCTACATCAATTCTTATTATTCTAAATGAATTCCTTGTAATCTGAAAGATATGTAAATTTTATTTTGATAATTGGGTTTTGAGGAAGATGAAACTGTACTGCCTAATATTCTGTGAAAACTACTACTTCATTATAAGACTTACATTTACTGAGACTGGTATAACAATACCTTTGTATTTTTATATTTAAAAAAAATGTTTTTTCTCCTTTATAATTTCTCTGCAGTGGTTGCAATACAGAAAAAAAATATTCAGTATGAATTCACCAAAGATTCTTTAATCCTTCTTCAATCAGATCAATGAAATATTTACAATGAAGAGGTTGTCCATTTATTTTCTATCAGGCAACTGGTTAGGACATTTTCCTCAAATGTAGGAAAACTTCCTTCATTTCCTTATACATCTTGAAGTGATTTTCAGCTTGTTATAGGCAGAAGGTGGATACAGATTTCAATTTCCATTTTCCCATTTCAAGTATCAGTGTAATAAGGGGATAGAAGGAGAACTGATGGTCACTGTTGTTAACCTTGCCCCTTCCACTGAGTGAATAATTAACTCTTAACTAGGGCAGGACATGGAGTCCAGATGCTGTTGCCCCACCGAAGATCTTAAGGATCAAATCTGAGCTGTGGTTGATTCTCAGTGCATATGACATCTCAGGAGCTAAGACATTTTAGTTTGCCTGTCCTGAGGAATTATGGTTCAGACCTCATGTTATCTTGGATGTTCTTCTACCCAAATGAGTGGCAAAACAACTGTTTGAAGGCTTGCTCTGAAACAGGCTTTCCACTGTCTCTGCAATTAAACCTGTTTTCCTACATATTTGACAGTTAAGCAGATGTTTCCAATAAAAGGCTAATAATCTAAGTAGTGGTCATTATAACATGTTTTACTATTTGCCTCTCAGAAATAAATGTTCAAAACTGTAATTCAGTATCTGAGCCTACTTGGATTCCAGATATGTTCTCAGGCACAGAAAAGACATTTTACACTGTAAAAGATACTTCCCTGCCCTTCTAGAAATTAAACAAGTGCTATAACTTCATTTGAATCTTTTTTCCTTGATTCTGGATAACACTGTCCATAGGGAAAAAAAATCTTGCAAATTAGTGAGTTAATCATGTTGAGGAAATAAAAGTTTGAGTTGTGGGGTTTTGGTTGTTTTTTTGTTTTTTTTTTTTTTTTTTTTTTTTTTTTTTTTTTTTTTTTTTTTTTTTTTAAAAAAAAAAACAGAAAAAAAGGGTACTNTCTGTAAGTACAAATGAAACTAGATTGACTAGCCATTTTACCATGTGTTTACTGGAGCCCAGTCACAGAGAGCACTCTGTCACAGAGTGCCAGTATCTGTGCAGGAGAGAAGTTTGCAGTGCTGCACTTGTGGTTCTTGGGTTGTTTCTTTATGGGAAAGCCTGCTAGCATTTCCTGATTAAGCTGGTACTTAAAAGATACTTTAGACTAGACAATGAGCTCATTGTCACTGTGCCTACTTACACCATGATTTCTGAAATTATTTTAAAGTCTCTTGCCCAGGGTTACTATTAATATTTATTCCACCTCATACATAATGAAAATAACTTGGTAAAGTAATGCTATGCGTGTGTTGATTAAGATTTGGTTTCTGGAATTACATCTTTGTTTCTGACTAAAAGATAGTTCAACCAAAGAATATGCACAAGATCTACCCACAAATACTTTTTTTTTTTTTTTCGTTCATACAATAAACAAATCCTCTCTTTTTCTTGAAAGGAAGTTGAGGATCAGGGAATCATTTTTTTTCCTCTTTTCTAGCTTCTCAAGGGCAAAATAACAGAAAAATGTATCCAGATCAGATGTGAAAATCTTATTAGGACCATCTGTGCTAATCAATGTCTACAAAAAATGTAAATAAATTATATAAGGAGGGAATATTAGAAAAGACAGTTCTTGGTTTCTCACTCTTCAAGCTATTACATAAATAAGACCTGATCCTCCAAATCTGGAGACATGTGAGCATTGTCTTTGAAGCTGATGAATTCATTGAATTAACATGAATAAATTGCTATTCACACGACTCAGAACTTGGATGACTGAAGCTCTGATATAAATATTTTTCTCCCTTGCACATCAGATTGAATAAATCAGTAAAAGAGAGTTTTTCCAACTTTTTGAAGGCTAGGAGATCAGTTTAAAACTGTTTGCTATTCCTGGCCTTGACTTCAGCCTCAGCCCTAAGTCTAGTCCTTCTCTAAAGACTATCAGCAGTTCAGAGAAGTCATCTACCTAACTGGAATCAGGGAACGAACATTTTGACTCTCTTTATTTGACTTCAACCATCCCATGTTGCATGTCAAATAACATGCAAAAGCCAGGACAGTGAAATCAAATCCACCCTAAGAGGAAATCCTTTTGTGCCAGTGCCCTTACCTGGGTGGCTGTTTTGCAAGGGTGATTAATCTCTCCCAGCTGAAATTTATCTGTGGCTAAAGGCAAAAAGGATGGTTTTTTCCCTCTTCACCAAATGTGGGATCATTATTCTGCACTGACATTCACTAGCCCAGAACAATTTGATGACAGAATACACAGCCTGGGAAAAAGTTTTCCTACCCTCAATTGTTCTTTGGACAATTTTACTAGCCTTGACTTAAGCAGAGAAAATGTTATCAATTAACCTGTAAGAACTCACAAAATAGCATGATCTAACCTGACAATTCAGAAAACTTGGCTTATGTAACCTGGAAAACACAGAGATGTATCTGCTGTGATTCCACAAATACGACACATAGGACTGGAGTAATGCAGTGGTCAAACCTATTGATTGCCTTCTACCTGGATTATTTCTGGGTTGGATGGCCACAGGGCCTTGATAAATCCCTATATAGACCAGCTGGTGACGAAAGGCACAAAAATGGTGCTTTCAACATTTTCCTGGGAATAAAGGTTCACTAAAGATAGATCCATCAGAGGAAAAACATTAATTATCTGTAAATGCCAAAAATCAACCAATAACACCCTTAAATTGCATTCCATGATAGAGTCTCCTAGCATTTTGAAGCTTTTTACATGTCTAGCAATTTTTTAGACATGAAAAGCCAAGATCTATGTTAAAATTGGGTGAAATTCTCATAGTGAATGGATTTTTTTCACTTTGCCTTCCTTCAGATTATAATACTTGACCTCTGTTGTTTTTTATTTTCAGAATATTCAGACATACAATCCTAGATTAATGATTCATTTTGCACACTCAAGAGAAGAGATGCCAT
This sequence comes from Sterrhoptilus dennistouni, assembly GCA_013397095.1. Classification (NCBI taxonomy): domain Eukaryota; kingdom Metazoa; phylum Chordata; class Aves; order Passeriformes; family Zosteropidae; genus Sterrhoptilus; species Sterrhoptilus dennistouni. The sequence goes on from VWZU01017693.1 coordinate 31,170, forward strand.
ACTGGAACAGAACAATGATTGTAGGTCTTCCTTTCAGTGACAGTCTATACCTGGTGCTTCAGGGGCATTTGAAAAGTTAGCATTGTAAACAATGCTGGTGATGTAATACCCTGTTATTAATTCAATTTACCATCATTCAAAACAATGTAGAATAATCCCTACATGATTCAAATTCTTTCTAGTCTTCAGCCATGAAGTTATAGAATGTCAAGAAAATTTATTTTCATTCAATCACTGTCCTTTTCCATTATTCTCATTGACTTCTCAGGTCTGTTCACAAAGGTATGTTCAGGTGACTGAAATGGGCAGGTCTCATCTGTCTTTCAACATCCATTCACAGGGGAATGTTAGACATAACCTGCTGATGTTGGAGATACCAGTGCTGAGTTTTAGTACCATTCAGAGATGTACAATGTACAATTATTACACAGTACAATGTCTATTAATATATGCTTACATTTAGCATTTAAATAAAGGCTCTGAATAAATTATTGAGGTTTATTCTGACAGAAACTTCTTCCTTCTCTGTGTATAGATACTTATCCTTGGATAAGAATCTAGTATACTGAAATAAATTACCCAGGAGTAGCGTTTTCTCTGATCAGACTGAATCTCTCATGATAACAGTTTTATGGAAAAGTTCACATTTATGCTACACCAAAGAGCAGGTTATTTGGGTGGGATTGGAGATAAAGATATTGGACATCTTCTATATGCTGGGGCAGATTGTTGCTGGCTGTGCCATAATTTCTCTGGATACTTATTGCAGATTTGAATGGTTTACATTGCATTTGATTTTCCAGCTGGCATTTTAAATTTCCCTTCTCTAAATCAAGCTGTCAGATATTCCCAAGATACACCTCCAAAGTTAGTTGTGATTTTTACAAATCTGGCCACCAACACTAAGATCTTGTGTTTTCGGCTGTGGATATAATAGGTGTCTATTTCTGAAAAAAGAACATGAATTTGAAGCTCCTTGTCTCCTGGGTTTTGGTGTATATCACGACCATCTCTTACTTTTGAGCCCCACTACATCACCACTATCAAGATTTTTTTTTTCCCCTTATTCTTGCATCATCACTGCAGTTTCCGCTTCCACTTGTGCAGTGCAGTGCAGAAGCAGACAATTGAACGGTGCTTAACTCAGAAGAGCACTTAGCCTTGATGTTCATGGTACTTAGCAATCACTGTTCATTCACAGTTTGGGTACTTATTCTATATGTATCCTTTGCAGTGAAGCATTTAGCCCACGTTGTGTTCATAAATAAGCTACAGTCACTAGAATCTTGGAAGTCACAACTTTACAATCAATTTTATGTATTGGCAAGTAACGATCAGTTCTTGTTTATGAAGCTCAGTTAAAGATTGTTGAGCCTTCTCAGAATATAAAAGGAATTATAATCAGCTATAGTCTCACTCTAGACTTTCCAGCCAAGAAAGTTTCAAGTGATGTGATTTGCCTGCACTATTTGTCTAACACGTTTCCATGTCTCCAAGAAACAAATAATCTTGACACAGTGGAAACTTAAGGGATACTCCATATACAAAGAGGAGAAATCCTGCCTTGCCAGTTCATGCCAGATGTAAACCTTTTCAGTAGGCTGGCTCTGGGGTGTGTGGAGAGCCTGCTCTGTACATAGGGCCAAGACTCACTGTTCTTAATCCTCCTGCTGCCAGTGTGGAGGGACTCAGCTTTGTTCCCTCCCTGGACTGAAGCCAGGGACTTGCACCCTGGGGAGCTGAGAGGTGTTTTGGCCCCATGTTCTCACCTCTTTCTTTAAATAATTAAAAAAANATTTGTGTTTAGAAGCTTTAAACTTTCCAGTAACCTAAGAAAAAAAAGAAGTCCTTTTCAACAAGTCTAGTACTTTGTCAAGTGAACAAGCACGAGGAAGGAAAAGCTCTTCATCCCACACAGAGGCAGATTTCACTTCTCCAGGGAGCACTTGAGGGAGCAGATGGCCTCAGGACTTTTGATCTGGATACCTACAGACATGAACAGAATAAGGACTGCTCTTGGTTCCAAGGTCTGAAGGAAAAAATCACCAGCAGCTCCACAATCAAGTCTCCCCTAGGTCCCCTGGTGAAAGTTTGATATAAATCAAGTGTATTACCATGGCAGGGAGCCCAAGACTTCTGGGAAGCACACTTCAAACAGCTGTTCTGCCAAAGAGCTCAGCAACACTTCAAGAATGGAGGGTGAGCAGGCTATAATTAGGATGTTAAACTACCCATGGTTGTGTTTGCTCAGGAATACTTTGGAAACCTCAGACAGTGAGAAGACACTCACAGCGTATTTTCTGTTCAGGGGCAGAGCATTGCCAGAGATCTCCTTCAGGTGTGAGCTAATGATTACTTTATCATCAGGCCCTTTGTTTTAGCTGTCTTGCCCCTCTTTGCCCTTTCCACCATGCCTCCTTTTGCCATTACACAGATTTTAGGTAATTCTCCTAAAGACAGAGATACTCCAAAGTAAACTTCCTACTCATGTGCTGCAAAACTCCAGAGAGCCAGCAACCCTGCAGCAGGACTTTAAACTCTTCTGGTATGTTTCTTTTGTCAGTTTTGAGTTATTATGTTCCCTCTTATACACTCATTTTATTTTTTCTTTTCTCTTATGGAGTGGCCGTATTTTCTATTAATCAAATTTCAGAGGAAAAATTACCATACTCCTATAGTCAGGTGGACCTTTTTCTGCAATACCCTCTTCCCAAACAACAGAAAATCTGCAAAGGAAGGGGCGCTCGTTACTAACAAGGTAATTTCAGCCATAGCTCTAGTAATCTATTGAACCATTTCTCCCATTGTCTTTGGATGGATTTTTTTAAAACAGAAGGGCACAGCTGTGCTCCACAGATTTTTAAGGAAAGTCTTCTGTCAAAAAGGGCTGGAAAAGCTGAGTAGCACAATCCCCCTTTCCCCACCACATATGTCAGGACATAGAGACACCAGTCTGAGAATAGGTATGAGAGTGTCTGAAACAGCAGTATCTACACAATGTGTGAAATTTGGGATGACACCTCCCAGTCTCAGTCCCCTGGGGCACAATAAGTTCTTGTAAAGGCAATGGGAGGAGCTGGTCTCTTCTTGACAGCTCTGACTCTCACCCCTACCATAACAAAATGGAGCTTTGCCTTCACTGGAAATCTTTATGCCAGGTTCAGGGAGAAGTTCACACTGGAGGAGCAGGATGTGGATTCACAAAGCACCGGCTGCCCTTTGGTGTGGGTGAGCACAAGCACCGTGGCTTTGCAGGACACTCTATAAAATATTCATGACTTGACACTGTCTTCTGCAGAGGGAGGAGCTCCTCAAAGGCATATTCGAAGAATCAAAGGAAGTTTCTTGCTTTGAATAATTTTCTGTGGGAACTTTCCTTAGAGTACAGAGGAATCCTAGAGGCAAATATGCAGTTAAGTATTTTAGGAAAGTACTTAAAGAATAGCATCATCTTCTTGTAATGGTCAGGGTTACTTGGAATATGTTCCTAACCAGATTTTAACCATTACATTTTACACTTTTTGATGGGTTTGAGTAGTCATTACAAATATCTTTAAGCCAGCAATAGCCAGCATGTCTGGTTGTTTGTACTGGTAGCAATTTCACTGTGTGACATTTACCTGCTGCTCCCAAAGCTATGGTGAGTTTGTATCCATTTCAAAGATCAGATAATTATTAGATGGTTTTCTAGGAGTAATTCTACAATAAAGCCTTTGGTTTTACAGTCTCAGGGCATGACTGAGGAGATTAGAAAGTAGTAATTCACACTCTTGATACCTGAGATTGATCTTGAAAGGAGCAGCTGTTCTCTCCCTCCCTCACCCCCCAATCAGACACTTTGCATATCTATCACACCATTATTTCCCTTGAAAGTGCTATCTTCATGTGTACTCTGAAGAAATCATCAATGTTTCAGCTAGAACTATAGTGAAAAATTAAATACACAAAAACAAGGCATTTATCAAGTCCATCTTTCATAACATCAAATCAAAACCCACAATGCACAATTCATAAAATCTCAGTACTAGAAAAGAGTGATGAAATTTGTTAATCCATCACTTTGACTATGTGAGATTATTTCTGGCAGTGTGTAGTGCTCTGATACTGTCTGGACTTACAGAATTAAATTATCAGCTGTGCAGAACTTGAGACCATTTTGTATGTTTGTCTATAGGTGTCAAAAATGGTATGATTTCTGGTATTTATCCCATGTGTTTTCGCAGTGAAGACAATTTCTTTGAATGACAAGAGCATGATAAGGTGACAGTTTTGGATAAGCAAAAAGATTTAGATGTTCAGGTTTCTTATTTTATGTGTCACTGCAAATACTTTCAACGTGCATGTTTCTTGACTTTTGTCCTGGAGTCAAGGAGCTAGAATGTGAGTTTAGTGCATCCATCTGCCATGAAAGAACAGCATCTGTTTACATTTAAAGACCTGTACTACCAACTGTTAGAGGAGATTCATCACCAGCATCTACAGTAGGATAATGAGGCTCATTGATTTTGAGAAGTTAAGTTCCCATGAAATGGCTTAAAATTCTTTTTGAACACATTTGAGAGAGGTAAGTCCCAAGTCATCCTTGTTCAAGTTTTTACCATGTTAAAAGCATTTATTAAATATTAATTTTAATAAACTCTTTTCCACTTCTGAGCCTCTCAATTTCTTTTTTTTTTAATGTACAAATTTGTACTTGTCTATCATAGTGGTAGAGTATTAAGAGAAAAGAGTAAAATTCCATTTTTCTGGGACAATAAAAATGATTCATAGTTCTACTAAGATGAAAAGGATCTTTCAAATATTATTCAACTACTAAATACTGTTCCAGCTTCAGAATGGTGTCAGAGCTGAGCATGATTTACTAATTACATATGATAAAAGTTTTTTTTTTTCACTTTTTTTTCCCAGAATTCCTGGGTTCAGTATTCTTGGACACTGGACAAGACACATTTCAGAGCTGACACTGAAGATGGCAATTCTTGCATCCCTTACATGCCCTGCCAAATGCCTGAGACTGACCAAAGTGGCAAACTGAGATACCCCAGTCTACTAACTGTGGTTTTAATGCCAATCCTTGAGGAACAAAAGCCCAGTGAAAGAAAACAACACACTAGTGTCAGTGTGTTTCCAAGGACTGGCCAGAAATAAGTAATCTGAAATGCAGATTTATTCATGCTGTCATAAAGTTTAAGAGCAAAAGTGCTAAGGCAGCAAATTCCATTAATACTAACTAGCTAGAAGAAATAAAAGTAGAGACCACATGAGCTGCTTAAAATGTGAATCATTTTTGTGTCTATCTGCAAGAGAGAACGTAAGCTTTGTCCACACTGAAAAACTCCCTCTCTAAGCAAAGTCACTTCTCATCTGTGGTAGAGAAGGGCTATGGGGTATTTTCATAACTGAAAGCAAGGACGAGACACTGAAAGCATGTGTTTTCTTTTATCATGCTAGATTTCTGCTTTTCTTCTGAACAGTTTTCCAGTCTAATCTCCACATACTTTAGCTTTTTACTTGGCTGAAAAACACCAATCAGCCTGTCCACTGTTAAAATGCGTAAGTGTAAATTAAATATATGAAACTAAAATTGATGTAGTAACAAAAGTAAAAATTCCAGTGCCAATTCTGAGTGGGCTTTGTGATCTGTGATTCAAAGCCCAAGTGCTGCAGGTCTCTGGTGAGAAAGAGTCTTTCTGCTACTACAGAAGCATGTCCTGGAAGAGGAATTCCTGCTCGTTCACTGGAAGCTTAGAGAGCAAAAGTGTGAGATGGAGCCATCCCAGAGCTTGCTTCCTTGCTGAACTCACAGGGAGGACATGATAAAGGAGGCCAAGGAGAAGGAGAAAACATTTGGCAGCCTCTGCTTGACTGAGAAGGGCGGTTGCCTACTTAGATTAACAAATACTCAGGATCCAGCCACCAGTTCTACTGCCCAGCAATGAAGGATCCCAGGCCTCAAGTTAACTGAACCCAAGCAGATGATGAGTTTTAGTAGTCTCCACAGTGTTATAAACGCAACGGCAAAAATCGGATTAACAAAGAAACAATTTATTAATAAAACTATCCCAATCACTAATAAAAAGAGTAAACCACAAAATAGGATATTTGCAGCGCCGCGCCGGGTGGATGAGGGGTCTGCACACCAAGGTACAGGTCACCCAAATCCACACCGAACGATTCTCAGTTCAATGTTTTATAGGGTTTTTTTGTCCTGAGGCAGTACAGGTGTCCAGGATGGACCAAATAGTCCAAATTTCTTCTAGATGGCCTTCCCGGATTTGCCGAGTCCCGTGGATCCGTTCCGGGAAGGTCTTTTTCTTATGCGAATTGAGCCAGTCAGTCTTATGTTGATTCTGGTATGCATATTGTGCCGGGGAATTTTCGTCGTTGGGGAATTCTGCTTCACCGTTCAAGAAGGAATTCTCCTTGCATCGGACGGGATGTGATTCTTATTGGGGCTGGCTAGTGTTTTTGTTTGGTCTGATGGTCCTTGTCCTGCTTTTTTGTTTCACAGCTGGAGCCGCGGAGACTTGGCTAGGTACAGATTTCTACCTGCTAGGTTTTTACAGTTTATTAACACCATTATATTATACATTTGATTATTATTTTATTTACTAATTTTTATACCAGATTTATCACAACAGGAACTTACATTTTGCTCTACTAGTCAGCGTGTTGACAGGACAGAGAAGAGGAAATCCCTCAAAAATACATTGGCTTTTTGGTGTATCATCCACCAGTGTTTGCATCCTGCTCAGAAGCCACCATGAAATGTCAGATCCTGATAGAGACCATGATGTTGGGAGCAAAAATGCTTCCTCAGAGGGCCTAACTTATAGTTATTGGCACATCGATGAGAAATAGACTGCCTTTCAGGATCGAAAACCCAGAGATGCAGCTGTCTCTCCTAAACTCCAGGAAGTCAGGAATGGACATCAGTGCTTTACATTTAAATTTCACTACACTGCCAGTGTAGGAGGGCTGCCACCCTCAGAACTACACAGCCTTAGTTATTCCTGCACATCCTGGTAGTTAGCATGGCCAAGCACAAGTTCAGAGGCATGCTCTGAAGTTAACAAATACATCTCCAGATTGCAAATCTTTATTACTTTTTAAGTGAGCCAATATACTGTAATGTAAAATGGCATTATCACTAATGAAATAAGGTAATTACACTAATGGCATGACCAGTGGTGGTAAGTTCACATTGTACAAGTTGTAATGAGGCTTCTGGATCAATAAGTAGCTCTTTGGCTGGTCACATCTGATGCACAGGGTACAACATTTGTGAGAAAAGCATTTAGGGAATGCAGATGGTTAACTCTAAAGATGCTGGTACAATTCTTAAAAGTCCTGGTTTTAAAAGTACTAAAAAAGTACTCTAGTTGCACTAATCTATTTTACTGCATATTTCACTAGATGAAGTGATACAGTTCTGTGTAAGAAAACCCAGTAAGCAAAATGGTGTCACTTTTCTCATTTCTTGTAAATTATAAATGGAACAGACATTGTTATTCTTTGGAAGACTTAAATGCTATTAATTCATTTAGGATGAAAAATTCACTGATTTTATTAGTAAAGTCTTCTTGATAGATAAATGGTGAAATATTTTTCAATGCTTTTCTATTTTCTTTCTTAAAAAAAAAAAGAATCCTGTGCAAAGTATTTGGAAAAAAAAAATATATTTCTCTGAAACAACCTTAAGTAGGCATCAAGTAAGATAAGGATTTCTCTGTGTCTCTCTCACTGTCACTGCTGCTAGGAAAGAACATAAGGACAAAGATACTGAAATCTTTTTCCTGTCTTTCTCCCCTGGAAAATTTTTATTTTCTTTTCCCAGTGGAAAAATTCTGTACAGTCCGTATAATTATGCTCTCCTTCTTCAGGAGGCAGACAAGAAAGAAAAAAGTATCAAAAGCAACTGGTTGGAAAGTAGCTTTGCAGCTATGCCCTGTCCTCTAGCAGAACACCACAGTGCCCACACCGTGCCCAGCTCTACATCCCACCCAGCAGCAGCACAGAGGGGATGTGCAGCCAACAGACTTGTCCTCCTGGGAATTTCCCTGGCTGTGCCTGGTGAGAGGCTGAATGCCTAAGGAATCAGAATTAGAGGGAGAAAATGGATGTGGCTGAAAGCAAAACCATCTGAGCACGGGAACTGTCCATGCAGATCAAGATGACCCCATTTCCATTACCAAAGAAGTCTCCAGGCTGCTTTAGCTGCAGTCCTGAATGATCTTGGGATATTGCTATTGATGGAAGCAATGTGAATTCCTTTGGCAAATTCCTCATGGGACTTGAGGGCATTCACAGGACTTAGTAAGACTCCACTGCTATTGCCAAACAGCAACAACAGCAAAAATAAATACATCGTATTACTTGAAATATCCCAGTAAGGATTTTTATTTCACTGAAGTTCTTTACAATGCACTTTCCACAATGCAGAAAAATTTACAGCCTTCTGCCTGAGGAAGGTATTAATAAAAACAGTGCTCCAGGGATTGTGCTGGGGCTTTGTGGAATGACTAAAAAGGAAGAGAAAATTATTAATGACAACTTTATTTAATAATAAACAACACTAAAATGTGTTCAAGTAGTGTTTTGGTTGATTTTCAAGCCTTTATTTGCCATTATTGAACTGGGTTGGAAGATGATTGCTTAATTGCTGTCCCACTGGGCCCATCTCAGAAATGAGATGTGTATCTCAAAAGCTCATCCCTCAGAGTTATGTTTTAAATAAGTTCCATGTCAGCTAGGTGATTTAGATGTAAAACTGATGCTGAGCAAGAGCTTACAAAATGAAACTGGTGATAAATGAGAATTTCTAGTTTTCTGAAGAAATTCCATTGTTATGAGATGTGGTTTTGTTCAGTTTCAAAATATTTTAATGACATATAATCAGATGTTTTAATTGCAAAATATTTGAAGCCTAGAATTTTATTCAAATTTAATGTTATTGGTATTCCTTTATTAGAATGTAATTACAGGAAATTTCTATTTAATGATAGTTGTTCAAACTGGAAAAAAATTTGTTCCCATGTCCCTTTTGTTTAATTTCTGTGTGTGGAGTTTCCTACAATTTAATAAAAAGGAAGTAGCTTGGTCTAGGACAAGCATTAAAACATAAGTAGCAATTCTCTAGTGATTCTGAAATAAAATTAAAAAATTATAATCTCTCATTAAATAAGAAGCTGTAATTAAGTGACATAAAATGACAAATGTTAAAAGCTGAAATTAGGAATCCCAAAAAAATTATTTGGAAAGAATTTCAGTTTCAAGAAAAACTGTTTTTTAATGCAGAAATCTTCAGTCCCACTGCTACTAGGAGACACAAACTAACAAACCATGGCAATGTCTGTAGCATGAGATGCACAGCACAGCTCACACACCTGAGTGACTCCTGCCTCTCTTTAGATTAGGGACATCATGCAGAGTTATGAGACAGGAACTTTTCTTCTGGAGTCTTAAAGGCACCCCAAAACAGAGACCACAGGTTTGCCTTCCATAGCTGTTTGGTCCCTCTTCTATGAAATTCTAGTTGAATTCTTAAGCAATTCATGAGTTTACCACTCAGAATCCAGTTTGTCATCCAGGTTTCTTAGCCAGATTTTTCATCAAGAATATCCTTACAAAGGCATTCAGCAATTGACCCTTATTTGCTGCATAAAATAATAGAAAGGATTCTGTCTCAATTGGAAAAACCTCAAAATTTAATTTTTTTAGGTCCCCAGTTTTCTTAATCACCCCTGTTAAAAATCATTGGATAGACAAAATTGCGTCAATAGCATTTCTATTATATACAATCAAAATCTATGGATTTGAGGTGGCTGAATTTTTTTCCCTCAGGATTGAGTTTGAGGAACTTTAAGCACACCTGTCACTTCAAGTATAACCCGTTTTTACAGTGGAAGTTAATTTAGAAAATAGAAATGTGAGACTCTCTATTTCTAGGTAATTTCCCATTTGAGAAAAAAATCTGCTCACATCTTAAGTGGAGAAAATAGAGTAAGCTTTGATTGAAGGGAACTAAGCTAATCACATCCTGCAGTTATTGAGGACAGTTAAAACATCATTTATAAAATAATGATTGTGTAAATTATCCTATTGAATCCATTTGCCAATCCCTAATAATTTTCTTTATTGCTGATCAGAGGAAATAGCTTTGATATTGGCATCAGCTTGTCTATGAAATAGATTTTAGCAAGAAGCAGTCAAAAATCTATATCAATCAACCAGCCTTGCTTTGCTTTGTTTCTAACATATTTTCTTTAAAAAAACAACGCCCCCCCCAAAAAAAAACCCAAAAAACAAAAACCACCAAACTTTTCAGGTTCATACTTTGCAAAATAATTGGTAAAATCCTGATGTCAAATAATTTTTAAGATATGTGGTTTTGTGGGGTTTTTTTTGTTGAAGATTGCCAAGTAAACAGATTAATGTTTATGACAATTCAGATCATGAAGCTAAAAAATAACTTTTTGTGAAATACACATAAATTAACCCAATCTGGCTGGCTGTTGTACTGCTAAATCAGTTGTTTCTATTCCCATGGTAACAAAAGGAGTTACCCCAAGCAGCCTTTCTCTCAGCAACTGCTGCAATATAGACAGATTCTTGCAATGTAGAAGGTCTAACTTCCTTAGAGTTTAAATTTCCTGTATTTCCAGGCACTTTCTGCCAAGATTATTTTTTTTTATTTCTTAACAGATTCAACTGCCTTTCCTGTTGAGAGAGGATGGTGGGAAGAGAGTCTTTATTTCTTCTAGTTTTAATACAGTTTTGTTCTATGGACATAATTACCAGCAGCAGCAGATAAATTCTACCCCTCCCATGACATTTTCTGCTTTTCTCCATCAACTCTTACTCCCTCCCACCACTGGCCTGGCCATTCATTCCCCCAAAGTATCCACAGAGATCTTGCTCTCAAAACCTCTCCCAGCTGTGCAGGAACTGCTTTAATTTCACTAACAAAGGCTATGGCTGCTAACTAAATTATGGCTACTTGATAGTGCAGAAGACTGAAATGACCACTCTAAAAATGCAGATTCCCACTTCCATAATCTTAGTTAAAACACCTATATTATATAGTTCACATCCCCTGCCCATGTACATGGGTGAACAGTACAGCTGCATGACAGCCAAGAAACTTTTATGTTTCAGAGGAGCTTGAATTCCAGAAAACAGTTATCACATGTAATTAACTCAGTGAGAGAGACACGATTGTCATGTCTGGTTACAAAAAACTGCAGAAACAAAAGCATGAACTGAAGAAATCCTGGCTAGCTACACATATATTAAAGTCTCTGCTCTCCATAGACTGTAGTCGTGTATTTTCCCATAGAGTAGGTTATCTAATTTTGCCTAAATGGGGAAAAAATGCTATAAATTATCTGTATATTAATTATGCATATAGGTCTCTTCCATCATTTATTTTACATCCCTCTCTGAAAAGCAAGCATGGTCTGCTGACTCACGACAAGAAAAAACACTTATAAAACATTTGTAAACAGGTGAGAAATATGATTCACAGCTCCAGGAAACAAGGGAGAAAATGCAGAAGGAAACCAAGACCAAATGAAAGATGTCAAAGTTACTTTGAGCAATAGAGTTGAAAAATTACAAAGAATTCCAGCCCTCGAGAAGAAACTGCAGACTCAAACCTGTCAGCATGATGGAGACCTTGGATGCTATGGTTTTCAAAGCCATCTAAGAGAGTTAAAAATGTGGCAACATGAGATTATTCTGACTTTTGGCAAGGGTTACAGAGCTGCACTTTGAAAAGCAGCAGGGACTCGTGAGAGTGTACTACTTTACCATTCAGTCTCAATAGGCAGTTTGCAAGATCTTGCAAACTTTCCCTTGAGCGATCATCACGTTCTAGTGAATGGTGCTTAGTGGAATAGCTGGAGGTTAATTTTTAAATCCGTCTGTGTCATGGTGAATTGCACTGCTTGTAACTGGCAATAAGATAATTTACAGAGCAGAGTCAGGGCTGGCACATGTGGAATTAGTGAGACTTAGAGTGACTTTATGTGTATTGCATCATTCTAGTTTTTTACAGTATTAGTGGTGTCAGTTGTTCGTTTTGTTTAGATCTTTTTGGACTTCAGATGACCCTGTGTGGTAACATTAACTAAGCACAGTACAGGAATTTTTTTTTTATGTACTATGAAACCACACACATATCATACATTTTATGCTATAATAATGACAAAGAACAAAGAAACAGGGTTTTTTCCTACTTTCCTGCTAAAGATGAACAAGAAAGAGCAGGGGAAATGGTGCATAGCTCTCAGGTCTGTTCTTCTTCCTTTTAACTGTATACAAATCCTTTTTTATGCTTTAGATATACAGAAATAATAAGTGGCTCCTATGAGAGGTAATATTTCTGGAAGTCTAGAGAAACAATCAGTAGCTGCTGGGTAATTTATGTGCCTTTGCTTCAAAATGGCCCTAGTGTTTTTTGTTCTAGTGTCTAAGAAGCACTGTTATAATTAGAAGCTTTTGAAGCAGGCAACGTGGTCCTCTGGTGGTATTTGCAGGGTTCCACCTCACATGTTGATCTGCTCCCCCAAACTTGTCAGCCCAGATTTATTTTCATTGCTGCTTTTATGTTTCCACCATGTAACATTATTTTGATCTATTTTACAGGCCATAAAACTGCAAAAAGGTTTTGCATGTTCGAATTCCTTTGAAATTACGGAAGCTGATCTCTCAGACTGGCGTGCACTGCCCCATTCCTTCAATCCCAAACAGGCCCAGCATTGCTCTGTAGTCCTGGATGGCTGCATTGCCTCAGCTGCCTCTGGAGATGCATTTTTAATTAATTAATTCCAGAAAAATGATACAACTTTCTCCTGTTCCTCCAAAGTAATGGCACAGAACACAGCGTGCAACGTATTTGATGTTAAGACCAAAATTAAATTAATCACATGTTCTGATTTGAAACAGACAGTTCACACCCCACCCATGAAGCCAGCTTTTCTTCACAAACACCATTGAGATTTTAAAAAATAAACTAACAAGATAAAGTAAAAGAGCACTCTGTTCAAGCTGTTTATCCAGGCTTTGTGCATAAAAAGGAGAGACACAGTTTTTATACTTTGATCTAGCAGCTTTAATGTGAAAAAAATGGAGAGGAAAGACCTAATTTGTTGGTTTGAAAAAGTAATGCCACTCATTAATCAGAGCACTGAAGAGAGAAAACATAAAGTGATTTGAGTTGGCTTTTATCACACAGGTCTGATGATAAAATATCCACTTCTACTGGAAACCCCTCCATCCCATTTTCATTGAATACACAGTAAGTCAATCATGACTAGGAATAATTTATTTGTAACAAGGAAGGTTTCTGTTTCTCCATAATGAGTTGATTATATCTTGTCAGAGGAACCTTAAACCCATCAAATGTCAAATGAATTATATCAAACATATTATTTTCATAGCAGTTGGATATGAGTAACTGATGAAACAGAGCTCCTTACTTCCATTTTGTACTGTGAATGATAAAATGTAGCTTGTAAAATGGAGTCTGTGACACAAATCCATGCAAGTCCCTAATTTCCTACCTTTAAAAGGGCTGTTTCATAAATTTGATCTACTAATTTACTCAAAATATTAAGTTATAATTTGCTGGGGGAATTGTACATCAGAATGTCCTTCTAGAATATTTTTTTCCTTTTTTTTTTTTTTTTTACATTTAAATGAAAGTAATCCCTGTTCATGATGCATGCTCTGATAATGCACTTATCCAAAAATTAAATTTGAGATAACATTTGATCTCTAAAAGCACTTCCTGGAAACAGGAGTGTGGCAGGGGGACTGCTGCAGACCAAAGGATGAGAGTAGTTGGGTATCCATGCTAAAGAAAACGGATGTGTGGCTGGCCCAAGCGGATCAGCCCCAGGCTTAGGGTGCCACCCATGCTGTACATGGCATTTACTTGTGGTTAGACCTCTTTGGCCTCTCCTGCTGCCCCAACTCACTGGAGCAACCAGCCCAGGGGAGAGGAGAGGGACAGGGACAGGGACAGGGACAGGAGCTCCTTGTGAGCATAACTGGAAGGAGAATCATGGAAAGATAGCAAAGAGATCAAACACAATCTTCAGCAGCTTCTGGAAGAATATTAAAGCAGATATTGACCAGTTTCAGAAGTATGTAGTCCTTGTTCACTGCTACATGAAGCACCCCATTTTGTTAAATATATGTCAGAGACAATCTTTGAAGTAGACCAGGTTCAGCTCCCAGAAGGAAAGAAGAGGCTGCTATATATACAAGGAACAATTTTCCCTGGATGAAAGTTGGAGAAAACAAGACATACACTTGTCCACACTCCTGGTGCTCATGGGCACCAGTGTCTGCTCTCTTCACTGCCACATCTGATCAGATAAGGTTTGCTCACTTTTTAAGTAAAAGAGCCCAGCATTGTTCTATATTTGTTTAGTGTAGAATGAACATTAACTCATAGGAAATGGCTGCTGTGGACAGATAAAAATTGTAATCCCTCTGTATGATCTTGGGAATAGTACCTTTCAAATAGGATTTTTCTGGGTTTAACTCTATGTCCTTGCAAGGCATAAAATGCTGAGCTTGCCACAATCCTCTAAGGGAGAGGGGGAACAATGGACAGCAGCTGCACATTGGAATGAGTTGTTTGTCATTCAGCATGGGAATAGCAGAAATTTCAGCTAAGAGATGAAATTTTCTTCTCTTTTACCTTGACTGATAGCCTGAGGAGCCCCCAGAACAGGCAGGAACTCAGAGCTGGGAGGTAGCAAGACTGAGCAAGGCAAGGCAAAAGAGAAGACAGAACTCATATCTTGTAGGAACCAACTCTGTGACAAATTATGCTTTTGACACATCACCCCCTGAGAATTTTGTAATGGGATTTTCTAAAGATGGTTGGGCAGCAGGAGGCAGCATCAAAGATGTTTCTTGTCACAGATGACTGCAACAAAATTGAGTAAATCCAGGTAATAATTCAATCAGGATCAGTAAAACAAAAGTCTGTGCAAGTGTTTCATACAGTGATCCAAGAAACAATTTTAGAGACTGAAGATAGACCCTGTATACTTGGACCATGCTGAGATCCACCTCCAAAACCATGAGATGAATGTGTCAGAGACAAAAAAATGGAAGTGAGTGGGTTTTTCTTTTAGGAAATTCACATTTTTGGACAAGGAAATGAAATAATTTCTGAGTACCACCTTGTATTTGGATTTTTTCCCCCAGATCCTAAGGTCATTTTCATTTATAAAGTATTTCCTTGTTTTATACAGAATTCCTGTTCCTATGTTCCTACAGAAACATCAGTTCTGAAGAGAACCTGGGGGATGTATTTCTTTATCATGTGTTTCTGGAAGTGAGGTTCAAGCTAGCAGTATTTCTCTGTTTTACAAAGAAATGTGGGTGTTTTAAATTCATCTCTTCTTGCTTTCAATAATACATTGCCAGTAACAAAAATACATTTGGGTGTGAAGTTAATAGGAACTGCCTCACCTTATGCAGCATGTTGCAATGTTGGTAAGTGTAAGTTTGTTGGGGTTTTTGACATCAATTGTGGGTCATAGCAGGCTTTACTTTCCACCAGGTAGTATAGGACTCAATTTAGGAGAAAACGTAGAATGACATGATAGTTGTCACCCAGCTGTTTCACCACTCATCCCTATATATTTTTGTGGGGTCAGTAGGCAGACAATAGAATTGGAGCAGGGAAGCATCTCCCTTCACTAATTCTGGTTTATTTTCAGTCTTAAATATCTTACTTGGATACAAAATCAAATATACTGGCTAGCTTAATAAGGCATCATAAGGAATCACATTTGTAAAGAAAAAGCAAAATTTTTTCCAGTCCACACTAATAGCACTGAAAAAACATAATTTGTGAACAAGAAGATATTTGCACATTTAGTAACTGGTGCTCCTGAACAGAATGCCAGACCTGAAACCCAGTGTCCAGAACTTCTTAGTTGTTCTATTTTCCCCATTAGAATAAGGAGATGAAAGGATTTTGTAAAAACATTTCTATTAACAAAACTGCCATTTTATCAGTGTGATTGTTCTCTAAGTGAATGGAAATATTCTGGAATTTCCCAGAGGTTTAATATTTTCTGATAAATTATGAATGTATCTAGTATTTTCTGTCACACTGGTAGCCTTGCTCCTTCACTTATACCAGGAAAAAGCCAGAATAAGTGTGCACACTTCAGTGAAAGCTGTTCTGTTTCCTACACCCTGAAAGTGAAGTGGGCCTCCCACTTCTACAGTCAGCCCTTCAGGAAACCTAGACGCCAGTGCACTTTAACTGTCTAGATCTAACTGAGCTGTGGTTGTAGTCAAGTCTGTAACAGCATTTCACACTTCTCCTGTCATCTGGATTACATAACAATGTGCTGATTTTATAAACAGCAACTACTCATTCTTGTGGTCGAGTGTTACTGGATGCACAAGAGAAACATCTAACCAAATAAAGCTGGAGACAGGGAAATTGACTGCAGAGGAAGGGCAGGCATTCCTAGGCACATGTGAAACCAAACGGTGCCAGGATTTGCAGACGGCAGTGCCCCCACCCAAGGCCCCTGCATACACTTCCAGCCAAGAGATCGTAAGATCTCACTTTCTTGTGGTTGTTGAAAGTTCTTTTGCTTGGCACATGCTCTTAAAAACCCTGCAAATGCCACTTATACTATTAAGTGTGCAGGGGGGAAGATAATTAACTATTCATCTACAGGAGGTTAGCAATGCCAAAAAGTGTTAAAAATCAAAATAATCCACATGTATAAACACAAATGTTTAGAGTGTAGTAAAACTAGTGAGGCAGACCCTCGAGCAGTCTAAATCCAATGGCTCTGCTGGGATCAGCAAAGCTCAATCAGCCTGGGCTAATTTGGGCTGTGCTCTGGTAAATACCTTCAGACCACGCACCTGTAACTCTGCTGGAGTTGAGCTCAGCTGAAACAACTTTCTCTCAACTATTGTCTAAAGAGTGTGATGACTTACACTGTGTGATTGTTACTACTAGTGGAGCAGCATGACTACTCAGGGAGAGCATTCATTGCACTGCTCATTGCAGTCATTTCCTGCAATGCTTCATTCTACACCAAAGGACTTCAATATCCATGTTGTTGTGCTGTGAAGGTGGGAGGAGATACCTCTGTTGGATATAAGCCAGCTGAAAAAATGCTCAAGAACATTTATAAACTCACCTCCTACTGGTTTTGAAGTACCAGAATTTTGCAGATTTTTTGAGAGCTACCTGAGCATATATACTCTGGACTGAAAACATTTGTAGTCTATACTTAAGATATATTCCATTGAAGTGGGCTACTCCTCTCAGCCTGGGAAAAATTCAGCAAGGCCAAGTTTAAAGACATCCCTCTGGGTCAGGACAGCACCCAGGACAAAAACAGGCTGGGGGAGGAAGGTACTCAGAGCAGCCATGCAAAGAAGGGCATAGCAATGCATGGAACCGCCAGTTCCTCCTTCATTGCCTTGTAAACTGGAGCGTGGCATGAGTCGTGCACTGTAACAGGAAAGTCAAGTATTTCAATACCTGTGAAATAAGAAAGAAAAAATGACATTGTGGGATTTCCCTAAGTCAGAATGCCTACAATCTAAGTATTCACCACTAAGAAAATCATCTTGGATGCCATAATAGTCAGTAAAGACCCTGCCACTGAAATTTATGAAACTATCTCAGTTTAAATGGGTGCTGTGAAATCAAATGAATGCCAATCAGCCTGCATTGGCTCTAATTGATTACACCTTAATGAGCTTTAGCCGGAGTCAAGCAGGTAGCTCAGATGCAAAGACTCATGCTCTAGACACCTAAACTAAACTGTATTTACTAAGCATATATTAATATACTTAATAAAGGAGACTTTAAATACCTGTATCTTAGAGGGAAGAAAGTCTTTCTGCCTATAGTCTCAGAGTTCAGGCAAATGTGTGATCAAGGTGAAGTGTCTGTAATGTACTAGTGCAACAATAGGATGTATGAGTGATTTTGACTCCACTTTTGGTTCCTATTTCTTATTATTCTACTACTATATCAAGATCCAGCCTTAGGGATAAAATAAAACATCTTAACTGTCCATTCCCTTCCCTCATTTACTGCAGTGTTCGGTTCTGATTCATTCTGCAAAACCTGAAGTCATCGATTTAGTTGGAAGTGAACTAAAATAATCCTAACCAGTTTTGCTGCTTGTTTCTTTTTTTTTTTTTTCCTGAATCACAGTGGTTCTCCAAAGATGGTGTCTTATAGGTTTAAAAATGAGGGTTTCAGAGCTCACTTTGGATTGACCCACTTAGAATTGGACCCATTCTTCCATGTGGGAAGGACATCACACAAGTCAGGTCACTCCTTTATGGGCCAGTGACATAAACGCCTTAAGGGCAGTAGCTCAGTGACAAAGTAAGTCAGGCACAGATATTTGCCACTTATTGGATACTGTTTATCTCTAGAGTTGCATTTCACCTGTTGCATCCACATCAAAATTCTTAAACTTGATGTAGAGCTCACATCTGAGGTTTCTTGTCCTCTTTTATGTGTATGACTCCTCACCAGTCAGCACAGAAATGTTAAATAATCTCAGGAAAGCTGGTTGGAAATGTGCTGCTAGGAGAACTTTCAACTGAGTAAGGGTGAATTTTTCAGCAGAATTCCTTTTTATTCTTTAAACAATACATGGCCAAGTTAAGGAAAACACTCACGTCTCTGTGATAAATATGCACCAGAGCCTTCCACTTGTTGTCAATAGATTTCTCTTTGTTCCAGTTGTCTGCAGCTTCTTATACTTAAAACCCAGCTTCTTTTGTTGCCAAAATTTCTGGGTATGAGAAAAGGTTCCACCTTGTTACAGTAATTTAGAAACACCTGTCACCATATATTTTAATATGGCAGTTACACTGGAACTAATCCCCACATAATCTTCTTAATATGAGGTACTATGGGCTTACTCTATGGACAGGGGCTTTGCATTTCATGTCTCCCTAGATTTAGAACTTAATTTTACTTCCGATACTTCCATAGTACGTCGTCTAAATGTGTCTTTCCTTGGCATGGTTGGTTTTCTCCAGTTTTAAGAAAGAAAAATAAACCTTACACTTTCTTTTTTTCTCTTTTTAAATACTAGTTGTTCCCACCAAGTGATTATGGCTGGTCTTCCTCCTTTGGCCTGGTTGACCAGCAGTCTTTGTAAGCAGCATGGTGCTGCTCACTAGTTCCCATGGAGAGATGAGGAGCTGTGTGCTCACACTCTCACTGTCTTGAGGATGAGGAAAAACACTTGAACACATGCTTGAATTGAAGCATGATTCCACATCCTGTTGATAACCAGACACCCTCAGTGTAAACAGTAGGATAATAGACTTCAATTTAGAAAACTATTTCAATATGTCATTTGTTTTTTCCATGCTATTAATGTACCATTATCACATTAGTAATTAAATTTGTTTATTCAAAATCCTTTTGTCTCGCTTCCTGACTGAAAGTCATCAGCCACTTGAACTCTCATAGACAAAATTTTATTTTATCATACACCCTGTTGGTCTCATCTTTATTTCTGGTCCATTATGTTTCATGGGTTTTAACCTCTGTTTTGATATCTTTTAAAATATTTTAAAACATACCTGATTCCCCACACTTTTTTATTTAATTATAAGTCAAGAATAACTGTACACAGTCTGCATAGAGAAGGCTATCTGGTTTAGGGGAATATGCATATTTTGGAGTGTATAAATTCATTAAATCCAACCCTTTTGTTTAAAGAGCAACAAGGTAGTTAGATCATGTAATCATCAGTTAGGAAATGCCATCATTAAGGACGAATATACAACTTCAGTTGTACCTTGCGTGCACATTTTATCAAATATCCTTTAATTACAGAATGACAGAATTTTTTTTCATGTGCCCTCTTTACTATGCAAAAGCAATTATACTCATTGAATTTACATCTTGCATTTTCACCCTCCAACCTCACTAATAAGTGTCTACTTTCATGTTTGTTTAGCTTGCTGTCTACCAACACTGCTCCAAATATAACTACTCTGGCTTTTATCTCATTTCTCCACAGACATTGGAACACTGTTATTTTTGTGATGCTTTTCAGGAGTATCCCAAGTTCTGGATTGAGATCCTTTGAACACCTAGACTAAATACCAAATGAAACAAGGCTACAAATTCTGCTTCACTCAGCAGCTGTTTGGAGAAGAAGCTGTTATTCTCCTTCTAATAGTAAACTAAGTGAAAATAATAATGATTTATCAACCTCCTGGCGCCCAGATATTTTTTATGCACTGTTGTGGTTTGAAAGCAAAACGAGTGAGAGGCTCCAAGTCAGAAATATAATTTAATAGGAAAGAAGGTAGAAAGGTCAAAAGGTAAAAATAAAATAAAATAAATGCAATAACACAAAAGACTACTGACAGAGCCAGAATACAACCTGAGCAGGGTGGTGGAAGCAGTCCAGATGAGGTGCTCTTCCTGAAGCAGTGATCCTGTAGAAAGGTCTGGGAGCTCTGGTCCTCTGGGAATCCAGTGGGTCAGGGCTGCTTGTACTGTCCCAAATCCCAGATTATATCCAGGTGAGAATGCTTGGCTCCTCCCCCTGGGCAGAGCATCTCCCAATGGGATGATGAGTTGTGAAGTGGGTCCTTGATGGCCCATTAAACAGAGATAACTCCTGGAGGGAGTTACCTGTGAGTCATGGGCAAGGCATTGATGGGCCATTAGCAGATGACAGCCTAAAGGAAGGGGGCTTGGGAACACTAGAACACTACCCCACTTGGTTTAATAGTTCATGAAGATGGTGATAGAATAAATACTTTGTATACATCCTACACTACAACCCAGGACATGCACCATCCCTCCCAGTGTCTGAAAACCAGTTTCAATTTCAGATCACTGGTAGGAGTGGTGGTTTCTTATGTTGTCCATTTTCCCACTCCAAACTGAGGTGACACAACAGAGAACATTAGCTCTCTGCACATTCTGCAACTTCTCACTGTCCCATGAAAGGTTTCCATTAAAGGAAAGATCAAGTTTTAGGCCAGAAAATAACTGGTGAGTTACTCAGACCAGACTACTCAGCTGGACACTAAAGTAGGGAAGTCTGGACCAAAATACTGGACTTTTCATGGTTTCAGCCTTCTCTCCTGCCAGGCTTGCCTCTTATTTAACAACCTCCTAATGGTCCCCATTTGCCCTTTGCATGAATATCAAGATTAACCATCTCATTTACCCCAAAGTCCCAGCTACTGCCTGTGTTGTTTTGGTACATGCAGACACATTTGTTGTACCTGTATTTTGCTATTTTCTCTCTGCTTGGTCTGCTTTTTATCCCATCCAAAGCCAAGGGAAGATATTCCTGTCTCCACACCTGGATTTGGGTATCAGGCCAGAGGATGGAGGATCACAGTGACACAGTCTGGATCAGAAGTCGTGGGGAGAAGTGTTCAGCTTGTGCTGTGCCATCTTAGCATGATATCCATAAGGAGAGAGGATTTGGAAGGCTATCTGTGCAAAATAGAATTCAGAGCAACTTTTAACTAAGATTTTTCCTTTATTTATTACTTAGCTACTTATGCTAGGGATTTCCAACATGACATCAGCAAGAGATCTATTGCTAATAAAATTCACAAACCTCCAAATTTGAAACACTTGCTTCAAAACATGGTTTTCCTAAAATGTGGTTCAATAATAACAAAACTTCATATTTTTCCCCCTAATCTGTTTCATTAAATTAACTGAACTTTTTTGCTGGAATTTATAAGTAAATCCCTCTCAGGCATATGCACAGAAAGAATCCCCTGAAACAGAGAATTGTCCAAAAACTTAAAATTGTCTACCATTGGTGAAGCTAAAGTACTGAACTCAGAGTCACTGTGAAATGTCAGACAAACATCACCATTTATTTTCAAACAACCAGTCCTTTACACCCCATAAAATCCATGCAACGCTATTGAACCCATACACAATTACACTTTTACATTAACTTACGTGTGTAAGTTCCAATTGATCATTTTCCCCCATGTTTTCTCAGTTTCAAAGGAGAAGAAAATAAAGTTTCTGGCACTGTACAGAATGCTGCAGACAGCTGCTTCATGCAGCATTTGCAGAGCTTTACAGCAATGCTCAGCAGGAAAGGAAGCCTACTGCTTTCCTGGAAGGGCAACTCAGAGCCATAAATGTCCTTTCAACAAATTGCCACAAAAATGGCCCTGTTTTCTGCAAATATATAAAGAACCACTCTTGAACTCATCTACAGAAACTGTAATACTTTAAGATTGTATTTCCATTGAAAATTATAGCCTTTGCAACATTTTGGACCACTTCTGTAAAAGAAGTACCACTTACCACCCTTCTCAATTTAAGATGTTGAAAATAATGAGATTCAGAGTTGGGAATGGCCCTACCACTTCTAATGTGAAGCTCACCAAATACCATATACAAGCTTAGTTCAACATCTGTGAGCGTGGACCAAGAGTTGAGAGTACACATAGGGCTTTCTTCTCGTCATGCCATATTCCCCTTAGTGTCAGGGCCCTTTAAAGCTAGGAGTAATAGCCTGTCCCTCTCTGCCCTTGGGATTTGCATTTAAACTCAGGCTTTGTCACTGGCCCTTACCAGTGCTGCATTGCAGTGGCACTTCAGCTGTGTCTCTGCCTCGCCTTACACCTTCTCTCTTCAGCTTTCTTCACAAAAGCTGTTGCCAACAATGGTGGGTACAGACAGATCAGCTCCCTAACTCTGGAAAGGAGATGCACGCAGGGTCTTGAGATTAGTACATGCATTCATCCTGGTAAATTACATAAACAGAGGTTTTCACTGCTACCTTTGGAATAACCATTTTCTCAAGCTCCATTTATACACTCTACTCATGGCTTTTTCTAGTTCATTTCCATGCTCATGGAAGTCTTTGCTTTCTTTCAAGTCTCTTGCTTTTTAATTTATTGCTGAATGAATATTCAGAGATCTCTGTTGGTCTTCCAGGACTTCATGACTGGTTTATAACCAGTATTTTTTCTTTTGTTCTCATTAACTTCTTTGCCTGTACTAGGCAGACTTCAGCTCTCAGCAGTAACCAAACTACTAAATTAGCAGGACAGCAATGTCTTGCAGTTTTTCACAGTTTGGTTTTGTTTCTCTGTAGCATATCTTAGAGAGAGCTATTTACTGTGACTGAGAAGCCCAATCCATTTGTGATTTAGAGCTATAACAATATTGATGCAGATGAGCCTCTGCAGAGATGTTTAATGACATTATGTAAATGTAATCAATGGGCTCAATAAAGCAAAACAATAACAAAAAACTGTTCACATTATATATAAATAAATGCACATGGACACATCTATGTGCTTCCTACATAATTACTGTAACAGTGCCTATTTATACTACTGATCTTCCAGCTCTCCATACACCATTTAGATAGTGTCTGTTTATACAGCCTCATTGAATCCATAACATTTAACTAGCTGATTAGGATCCTGACTTATCCCAGAAGATCATGAATCTTCTGAGAGGAAGGGGAAAAAAGGCTGAAATGAGAGCAATTCAAAATCATCAAATGTTGCTGCTCAAAACTTTCAAGTGTTTCTCTTTTTAAAAGAGAAATACTTCAGAATTTTTTGGTGACATTCTGTCTGCAGTTTGATTTCAGTACAGAGAGGTGAGTTTATAGTCTTCAAAAAGAAAGAGAAAAAAAGAGGACAAAATACTGTTGGAGTTTTTTGTTGCCAGGCTATATGACATTAACTCTCTAATCTAAAATTTCTACAGTTATGGATTGAAGCTGGATTATTAGATAATACAATATCTGGGTACATTATGGAAAAGAAATAATGAGTGGAGGAATCTGAGATAAGCCAGTTGTAGCCCAGCTTCATCTACTGGCTGACTACTGACTGTATCTGCACAGACTTTTGGAGGAATATATAGATGTTAAAATGTTTATACATGAATCCTAATCTCGCAGTACTGAAATAGATCTCTCAACAGGACCACAGGAAAAGCTCTGGTCCTTCATGTTCTATGATTTCAACTATGTAATCTATATAGTGTATCATTTCAGGTAACTGCTTAGATTCGTGTTGGAGGGGATTAATAAATTTGGCCTCAGTGTGATCAAACCTGGAAGATGATACAATGTGGACTATATTGTGATATATACAATATAGCATTTCTACATGGCATTTCTCAAACAATGTCGCATGATATGATTTCAGTCTTGAAGGTCATAAAAGGATGACAGCCCCATAATACTACTTCTAGGACTCTAATAGAAGAAAGCTGGTCCAGTGATTAAGGCAGAAACATACAGACAAAGCTGGAGAGAAAAGCAAAAGTGTGTTTGGCAAACTGCTGCTATTTTAACATTTGCTTCCCTATTGCTACAGGATTTACTTTTCCTAGCATACGGTAAAGAAAAACAAGACCACTCTATCAAAAATAGGTTGAATGATTACTTTCATCAGGAGACCCGATGCAAATACTTGAGGTGAGTATTTGCAAATACTGTGAATGAATGAACACACAAGGTCCCCAAGTGTGGTCACTGGGGCTGTGCAGTCTGTCTCACTCTGACCTGACTGAAATTATTGCTCAAAGTGGAGCATGCCCCAAAAGAGGGGGTGATGCCCTGCCACATGCCAGGATGCTTATGTGGAAAGTGGGAACTCAAAGTTCACTTGTCTGTTCTGAAAAAGCCATAAAGGTTATCCAGGATGTTTCACTTAGAACAAAGCCTGAATCTTGACACAAATTTTCACTACAATTTGGCATATGTCCAGGTCTTTGTCTTTGGATTATCTGAGTTCAAATACTTTTTTTTTTTTTTGATTTTTTATATTTAAAATTTTTTTTTTTTTTTTTTTTTTTTTTTTTTTTTTTTTTTTAGGCATTTTTATGTAGATGGTAGAAAGAGATAGTAGCTGACAACTTGGATTAAGATTTAGCTGGGTTGAGCAGTACTCTGGAGATAATTATCTTTTTCTTGATAGCTATTTAGTTGAAGCAGTGTTGACTACACTCATAACTTAGTTGTCTCATTTAGGTATTTAATGCTCTCATCCATGAGTTTCATCTCTTCTTTTAAAACGTGTAATTCTTCCTCTCCCTCACATGGAAGCTATAAACAAGCAATGTAAAAATGATCAAAAACCTGATGATAGATGCAATTCTTTCTCCATTGGTATCAGAAGAGAGAAGCAAGCTATCTTTTAGTGTGACACAGACAAAATGAACAATGGCAATTATCTTTACATGGGACAATGAGAAAATGAGAGAGGAATTCAGAGCCACAAAATTCACAGATTTCTAACAAAATGGAAGAGAGCGCATTGAAGAGGAGAAAAGCTGAACTGGGAGGAGGAAATGAGATGATGAATGGACATGGGACATGTAGACTGATAAAAGACAAGAACCAATCTTTGCTACTGTGTTTCAGTATCACTTCAAGTGCCAGCAGGAATGTAAACAAAGGGAAGTGCTAACTAAATTTCCATCCCTTTCTTCCAACCTCTTAAAAAAGTATTTGCCTCCAATTTCAGGCAAAGAACTGGAGGGACTTTCTTCTTTACCCAGGTGAGATCTTCATTGCAGTTTTAAAATCTCGAAGGTGGCTATGTTATTCATTAAAACATTCCTTCTCTTTTTGAGTTTAATCATCATCTGATCAGCAACTTAGAACTTGATATAAATCTCAAGGTAGAAACTGCTTAAGAAGAAGTTCAATCCAGTGATTATTCTTCCTGGGGAGGAAAAAAAAAAAAAAAAAAAACCAGAGAGAGAAAGAAGAGAAAACCATAGAAGTCTTTGAAACAGCTGGGGTCAAAGGAACTGTGCTTTCTTCTAATTGCCCTAATAAATTTTAAAGATGTTATTACTCTGTAGTGATTAAAAAATGGTAAAAAGAGATGCAACGCTATAACATCAAGGCCATTAAGCTTAATAGTCCTTAACTGATTGTCACCCCGCCCCAACAAAAATAGACACGCTGTTCCTGCTCTCCCGTCCCTCCTCCACCACCCCTCCTCCTCACTCGAGGGCTTCTAAAATCACCTCCAGCCAAACCAAGGGGAATTTATATTTCCTGCAATAAAATCCAAAGAACAGAACAGCTGTCAGCTGAACTTAAGATTGCTAAAACAAACATTGTGACATTGATGTAGGGAGGGATTTGGTTATTATTGCAACACAGCGTGGCTGGTTCTGCAGGGAAAAGATGCAAGCGGAGCTTTTTTTTTTTTCAGCATGCAAATAAAAGGCTTTTTAAAAAGCCACTTAAACAACAAAAGCAGCACTATTTGCTCTATAAATACCTAGAGGGGGGAAAAAGAAAAAAGCATTGGACTAAATTCACAATATTGGCTGCCTTAAATTTAGATTAAAAAGACTGAAATTATATTAATAATATTCCACAGAGATGCTGTTGTAAATAGGCCTGGCAGGATCATTATTAACTGATCTATTCTGACAAGTACAAAATATGCAAATGAACACATTATATCATAACAATCCAACATAGATCATGCTCAGCTTCTCTGGTGTATTGGGTCCTGCTTCCTGTGATAACTGTTAGCAATCTCCCAGTAACCACACAACTTTACCTTGAAGGTTTCATCAGGCAGCCCATGACCATAAAATCTAAGCAATTAATGAAGTATTAATAAGTAACTAAAGGTTGGATTGATGACAAGGGATAGTAGATTTATAACAAGAGCAAATGGATTGAAACTACAGTGTTACATGCTTTTTTGGTTATTATTTCACAGCAGAATATCTTACATTGCAGATTCCAAAGAGAGTATCCTTTTTTCCATAAGGTTCAAGGACAACCCCTAAGCTTATTTAACCACCCCCTAAAATTTGGAATTCCCAATACAGAGAATTAAGAGAGATAATTTTTATTTCTCCCTCTTCCATTGAGGTTAGGTACCTAAATTAATGGTCTTTAGGTAGATTATTAGATAACTACAGTCACACCTTCCAAACAACTCTGCACTGAGAGCATTGATTGACTGCTCTTGACTTCTTCCTTAATCTGATACCTTCCATTGATCTCTTCAAAACCCAGTGATGTTTTTGTCTGCAGGATCCCATTATAATGAGCACTGTAGCCTTAAACACTGTGAGGGCTAAATAAATAATCGAAGTTCTTATTGTTTGCACTTGCTGTTCTTTTATCCTGTTTGAAAAGAGACATTATCTGGCATAATTTGCACTGAGTTGAAGCTGTTTTTCTGGATGGAATTAAAAGCTTGAGGTGATATTGCAAGATTGCACATGCTGAGTAATGACAGAAAATTACCAGTCATCCTAAAAGGTATGGGGAAAAAAAGTGTTTCCTTGTTCCATGCCTGAGAAAATGGGTTCAGGTTTGGGTCAATCAAAGATTTAATCAAAAGTGTCAACATCTCAATTGAAGAGAGATAAGCATATGAAATACAGGTTTCCTTTGTTCAAAAAGCATTAAATAAATAAAAAAGTAAATAAAGCAATAGTAAAAAAGCTCGTATATGTTGTTTCTAAGGTGAATCTGTTTGTTCACACCTGTCTCAAAGTTAAGAAGCTCTGGTTTCAAGGAGAAGGAAACATTTATCTTCAGATTCCAGCTATAACAATCTGCCTGTTTGCCATCATCTTCAACTAACAACAGTGCAACCAGGTCGTTGCACACCAGAGAGGCCTCTTTGTAGATATAGCAGAGGGCAGAGGGAGACTAATCTCTCAGCTAAGAAAAGAGTGGTGGAACACAGGTCAGTACCCTAGGGAAAAAATAACCTCTGCTTCCTAGTGGGGTGGTGGCAGTCCCCACAACTCCAGATGCTGCTTCTGACACCAGGTGGTTCCTTGGTGGTTTTTACCTTTTCCGAACAGGTGTGAAAAATCTGTTTGATGATGAATTGCTCTGGGTTTCATGGTTGAGTTTTCAGTTAAAAAGAGAAACCCGCTGATGCTTTGTCACCTGGGAAGTTTAGTCTGGGACATTGATATAACTCAGATATTAACCACATCATCTTCCAGGTTCTTTGTGCAAAACAACTTTCTAAATTTCAAAATGAATATGTAGAGCTGAAGCAAGGCCTTTAAAAGAACAATTCTCAATCATACTTTAATTTATTTATAGTTGAATACAACAGAGTCTTGGAAGTGTCCACATTGAGAATGAGGATAGTTCCCATCACAGATTCTTCCTCTTGTGTCTTTGAACCTGCAGATTCTGGTCCAGTTTAGCTAAAGGGTGGGCCTTAAGCTTGGCTTAAGTTTCATTGGAGCTAAATGTATGTGGGAAGCTGCCTTACAGGCTTGACTTGATTTGTGAAGCAGGAGACAAATCCTGAAATGTAGAGTTTTACAATTATACAAGCTGGGCACTTTTTCCTTCAGGTCTAAAGTAATTCTGTGATGTAAGTACACAAGAGGAACTACACTATCTCACATCAAAGGTCAGTTTAGCCCCATAGTAGATCCCCATGGAAGAGCTGGGGAAAGCATTCAGGGATGTTGTCTCAGAAAAGCACCCCAGCTGCCAATAATTTGCAATTTAGTGATGTTCTAAACCAGACTTGGAAGTTCTTATATTTAATAGCTCTCAATGGATTTTTCCTTCATTAAGTGGTCCAGTTCCTTCCTGAACCTTCATCCCCCATATCCTGTAGGGAGCAGTTCTATAGCTTAACAGTGTGCTGTATGAAGAGTTGCCTCTGGACTTGTTTCCTGATATTTTCACATGACATCCCCTTGTTCTGCAAGAGGCACCTTCCCTGTATTGTTTATGATTTTACAGACTTCTGTCATTACTGTCTATTCTCTGTGTTGAAGAGTTATAATCACTCAGTATTTACCCAACAGGAACTGTCCATGCATTTTATCACCCATCCTCCAACCTGGTGCTCTTGTGTGGCTGAGGATGTGATCTTGGAGATTATGTTTTAACTGTGTGGCCAGATCAGCTCTGACAGATAAGAGTTCCAGGAGTCCAAATCTTCCCACAGAATTCACTCTAGTTTTGACTGTTTTATGGTAATAAAGCTTATGCTGTTCTAAATTTGTCTCTACAGGTCTTCATTGTATGGACTGCTTGGTCCCATGGTGTGGTCTCCTGCTAGGACTAGAAGCAGAAATACACAGGTCTTCCAAACTAACACTGGGAGAAGAAGGGAGAGGAGGGACCATGCTACCATTCTGAGTATCAAAATAATCATAGAAATCATCAAAATAATTATAGAAATACTTTTTAAAGAATCTGACACTGAAATGGCACAAAGCCACCTACTGTGTCTAGTTCTATAACTTTCACTGCCTCCACCTTTCACTCTATCTGCATTCATGTGGCTTTTTTAAGGTTATCCCTTGGTCACAAGCTGTTGGGTATGTGTACAGCTCTTAGCTGCAAGAGGCCAGTGTAAGGTCTAACTTAAAAAAAAAAAGCACCAAAAAATCCAACTCTTTAATCACTCAATTGTTTCTGTATTTAATGGAACTTCTTTAGCCCAGGAACTTGAGCTGCTCATTTCTCTTCCAGTGACAGTCTAGTATTTTACATTATCATTTTCCCACATTCTGAATCAGCCTAGATAAATAATTCCCTGCTTACTTATAGTTTGTAAAGGAAATCTAGACAGCATAAATTTTATCAAAATGATACCAGGAAATTGCTTATTATTTAACCAAAATTATATTCCATAAAAATAATGTCAGTTCTGTTCAATTCCATGTTTTATGGTTAATAACACCTAATGTTTTTCCATTAACAGATTGTGATCTTAAACTGACATAGCTTTGACTTACTTAATAGGAATATGTACCTAAGTCTTGAAGGCTGAGGTATTATGGATGCACCATGCTGTGCAGAAGGGTAAACCTTTTAGGGGCTGATTTTTTGGTGGCAAGGAAGCAACATAAAGTGAAGGTCATCACATCTCAATATTGCCCCACACCAGCTCATTTACAAAAATTATTCTGTCCCTGTGGATGTTGATCAATAATTATATTATGAAGGCTTACATGAAGATACATTTATAATCTTTTACACTTACGTCACCATTAGAATTTTTCCACAGGCATTTGGATGGGATGGATGACTGTTAGGAAGCTTCTAACTGTATTTTAAAGGGTGTCTTTCATAGTACTTTTTAAAAGCCTGATTTTTCACTGGATGCCATGAGAAATTTGAGAATCTCCTCTTCTAGGACAGCTCAGAAACATGGGCCAATTTTCCCACTGTTTTTAGTTAAATAATCATATGTGCTTAAGTATCCTGGACTTGGTCATGACTATGCTGTGGAAGGAAATAAATAGATGGTCCAGAGGTAACCAAAGGTAACAACATAAATCACAAGGCTGAAGGCACATCGATATAGGCATATGAAAGCATATGAAATACACCAGAATTACAAATTTACTTCTGTCAGCTAAGATTTAATTTGTCAAAAATGCCTTGAAGAAACCAGTATTGCTAACGTGATGGTTCTTGAAGCTGTGTCATGGGCTGTACTGGCCACCATTAGAACATCCACAGTTATTTTTTGTCACCTAGTGTTGCCATGGTATAGCTGGAGGAATTAATCCATGTAAACAGCTATAGAAATGCTCCATGGCAAGAACACAGCTGCATTGTTAGGGTTAATGTGATGAACAGGACTGACCTCTGTTCCCTTTTGCAGGCCTGGGATGGGTTATTCTGGGGAAAGACTAAATGAAGTTTCTTGAAATCCCTAAGAAAGGTCAAGAAAAGAACTGTTGAATTGATGAATAAAATATTTCAACAGAGCTCTGTAAATTTAAACACTAAACTCCACTGAAATGTTTATCTAAAAATTTAATATTTTCCATTAAAATTTAGCAATATTCAATTGTGTGTTCTGGTCCATGTATGTGTAAGCAAAGGACAAGAAGTGAGAAATTTCACTGAAATGGTTTAGTATATATTTGTGAGGGGGAATTCAGCCAGGGTTCTATATTGTTTGACAGAAAGATGCAGAAGGAACATATCTTCTTCATAAGACAGTTTTTAGGCATATACAAGCAACAAGAAGAAAGAAAGAGCAGTGACATGAAGGCAGAAAGGTTCTGCAGAGACCCTGACAAATTGAAAAACTGGGCAATCATCAACCATACAGAGTTCAACCAAAGCAAATGCCTGTCTCAATGAGCCTTGTGGGTCCCTTCCAACTCAGGTATCCTGTGATCCTATGAATATTGGCTAGAGGCATTCTGAAGTTCCCTCCTCATGAAGACAGAAATAAGGAATGCAGAAACTGCTCCACAGTTTTTTAAGTTATAGAATTTCAGCAAGGTTTTCTTACTAGACCTCTCTAGTGGTTTTCTTATATTACATTGCATTTGAACTTAGTCTACAATATTTTTTAAGTAAAGGGCAGTCTCTATTTAAATACTACACCTTCTGGGTTTGGCCACTGAATGCTACTTTTAAGACAAGTGATAAAATTAAAAATTCAAAGGATGCTGATTTTTGGATAAACTGATTTGTAGTAATTTCATCTGGTCTACATGCATAAATTTGTTAGTAGGAAACTTAACATTTTATCCTTTGGAACGTCTTCCTTTTTCAAACACAGGAGTCATTAATGGAAGTTGTGCTCCTCCAGTGGAGACCCACAGCACCATTAATATAACACCTCAGGGAGCAACCAGAGGCACCACCCAGCTAGTCTGGTGTAACAGGAGTAATGTTAAAAGTGAAGCTAAACCCTTGTGCACAGTCTAGGCACATGAATTTGTTCCTTGTCTTCCCACTCCATTAGGGGCCTCACAAGACAGTTAATTAGGGTCTTAGAGGATGGCTGATTATGGTGAGAAAGGAAGGAAAACCCCTTTGGGAATAGCAATCCTCCACAGCCTGGAATTTTTGTACTAGCATCAAGCCAGGAACTCTTCTGTGTCTGTTCACACTGGCATGGTTTTCTTGTTCTTTACCTTTGACGAGAAGTCAATGGAGGCATTTTTTTCCTCCAAACAATATTTTATTTTCAATCACTTTTAAGCCAACACCTATGGAAGGCAATTAACATTGATTTCAGTGAATTTGGGGCTGAGGTCAACTGTTTATCCCCACAAGAGAACAAGGGGCAAATAGCTGCTCCTGTGCTAACATGGAAATCTTGTTGATCTTATGTACATGTGGGCAGAACAAAGCATAGCAGGAGGAGAGGCTGCCCTGAAGTTTGAAATAGTTTACAACTCCTTAAGTGTCATCCATTGTAGCCTAAGTATTAAAGCCCATCCTTTGTTTCTAATATAATCCATGTGACAACAGTTAAATATTTCACTGTGTTTAAGATGAGCAATAATTTAACCTGGAACATCTGACTGCCCACCACAGGAACCAAATCCTAGTAAAATTACTCTCTTTGGGAGGCCAAATTAGAGATGTGGTCCAGAGCTCATCTCATACTCAGGGTCCTTGTGTTCTCCCTTGTCCCCGGCTGTGGTCTCTGGGCTTGTGTGTCCACCAAGGGCTGGCACTGGAGTAGCTGCACTTATGTCAGCATATTCACTGTCAAAACAGATGTCCCTGTCTCCTCTGTGGGAAATTGGTCCACAGGCCAGAGCCAATCCCAGGACCCCAGTTGATCTTCCAGATTAAGACTTTTCAAAAAGCTACAGTTAAATAAATGATTTTTATACATGAATTAAAAGCTCTGACCAGAAGTGTTGCTTACTGTTTTTGACACAAAGACCAGGAAAATGTGTGAGGACTTTTAATGAATGAGGAGATGGTCTCATTGTCCCTTCTGATCAGAAAGGAAAAATGAAGCAGTGGGAAACATCTTTTTTTGCCTTAAGGCCTCCACTTTCCAACCTGCTGGGAAGGAGGAAATGTTCTAAATTCCTCCCTGGATAAAGTACTGCAGCAGAAGGGGAAGATCTTGACCAAAGGGACATGGAGGGTCCTGCATTTGACATTTATGAGTGGGAGGCAACATTACCAGATGTTCATAAAAGTGCAGCTTCCAAACTGAGTTCTGCGAAGTCAAATATCTCATTTCATTTGGTTTTCTGTCTCCCTTGTTGACTGAGCTATCCAAGAGGAAAATCCCATACTTGCAGGGGGCTGGGCTTCAGCAACTAAAGTGGCTTTTCCAGCTCTGACTACAATTAATCCTCAAGCTTTTATGTGACAAAATACAGGGGACTGCAAGCTGTGGATGGGTGTATCTTCACGCATGGCCATACAGAACCCCATGTCTGCCCAAGGCAGAGGTCTGTGGTCAGACCTCACCAGGTACCAGGTCAGGTCAGTACAGTATTTTCTTGCCTTCCCTGTTATCTGGGGTAAGGCATTTGGAAGGATTGGACTCCACCCACACTATTGTCACCAGTGTTTCCCCAGTATCTGTAACTGCATATTCTTCCTGTCTGGGCAGCAGCTTGAAGACACTAGTGCTCCTCAGGCTGTGAGGAACAATTCAATTTCTGGATCCTACTCCAGAGACCTGGCTCCTAAATATCAAAAATTACAGCACTTAATTCTAGACTCCTAAACTTTTCAAATCTGACCTTAAGCCACTCTAACACCTAAACAATGATCTTATTGAGCAGCAAGACAGATGGCCTCAGTCTTTTTTGCTCCCTGATATACACAGAGCCTATCAAAACACTTGGCATAGCTTTGCATCACATGGAAGCAGTGGAATGATTTCAGTAATGCAACTCTTCACCCTTAGAATCTAGAGCAGCCACACTCACACACCCTGCCATTTCCCCCAGTTTTTGTCTCCCTCACATGGATCCATGATCCCATGGGGTTCTTCTTGTTGGGAGTTGAACAGCACAGCCTTGTTGAACAATGCAGCCTTGCCATGACAAGCTTCACTGAGGCTGCAATTATCCCACTATATTTTATTGCAGCCTACTGCAATTAAGCATGTCAGCATATGCACACATCCAATGTGTACAACACTGAGGGATTGAAAGGATCTTTTTTTGTGTATTGCTAGTGCCTGGGTTATAGGATTTAAACTATCTAACTATCTCTTCTGCCTCTTCAAACAGACACCATTCCTTGTCTTTTTTTTTTTTTTTTTTTTCAACAGCTGTGGGCTGCATCATGCCAGCTGTTTGGTAGATGTTTGGATCAGCTGTTAGGGCTGCATGTCAGCTGGATCTGGAACTCCTGGCTCAGCTACAAATGTCCTCACATATCTTGGTTAGACCTAGTCCTAAACAAGCCTTGCCTTAGCTCTCAAGATGAAGGAATGAGTTTTGAAGTGAATTAATCTTATCCATGGGAAAACAAGGAAAGGAAAATAATCACTAAGATGATGAATTGCTCTGCAAATGGGTTTGGGTTGTGTGTGCATGTGTCACCACAGATATATTTCTGACATCTGTGCAACAAATGTTATGTATTTCAGGTAGGAACTCTAACGGTTTGTCACAGCCCAGCAAAAAAAAGGCTTGATGGTGGAGATTTGGGACTGAATTTTCAAATCCAGTGAAGTAGACTGGTAACAAAATCTCCAACTGCTTCAAATCATCTTCTTTTATTACATTCAGTCTTTACAAAACAGGTTTGCAGGCTAGTCAGAGAAGAATGACTATGTGTGAACAGGGAAGAAAGCCATCTGTGACAGAAGACAAAGTGGGACCTTTCCAACTTCCACCTGTTAAAAAGCATAAAATCCAGGCCAGATTTTAGAATTACTGTGAGTACAGGTGAAGTAGGTCAGCTACATGTTCCCTATGATAATGTGGGACTCCACCACTGTGGAAATCACCAGGCACCAAGAAACAGTGTGTCCCTGCACAGGTAGCCCAGAAAGCAAGAATGGAGTGCAAGTCAGGATGGTGAAGATTTTATGATGACGGTTTAAATCCCACAATTCTTAATAACTTTGTTACTTTGCCAATACATCCACTTAATGTGCTTATCCTAGAGCTTCAAACTGGCTCCCAAGGCCTTTCCAGGTGTCTAAAACATCAGCTATCCACTATACAGCTGTCAAAACATGTAGCTTCACTTCTGACAGCTCCTTTGATGCGGTTTAAAATCTGTCAGTCCAAACTCTGTGGCACATTGGAAAATGGCAGTGCAAGGACAGCAAAACCTATGTTGAGTGTGACATGAACATCGGCAACCAAGGTGTGACTTCCTCAAATTCAAATTTTTCTTGTCTCTCTGTCATCATTTTATCCACATTCATTGCATGGAGGGGGTGAAAGCAGTCACTGCTCCTCATCTAAGAGCTGGGAATTGCTCTTCAGATTGCAAGCATTCCCATATAGTACAGCTTCTGCTCAGACATGCCAGCACTCCTTCATCCCTTATGTGTGGATTTCATGACTGAGGGATGAAAGTTGGGAGCTCCCAGATCTGCCCTTCTGAGAGCTGCTACAGGGAAGAATGTTGGAGATAAGTGAGTCTGGAGAGAATAGGCTGGACATTCCTCTTGAATTTTCTTTTTCCTCTTTTCAAAATTATATGCATTTTCTGTGCTTGTGCCAACATAAACCACTGCTGAACAGAGTTGGGAGCAGCAGCAGTGCAGCCTCATTTGTGTGCAAATTTGCATCTGAGATGTGCTGCCTGCTGGAGTTCTGTGTGCTGGTATGGGTCAGTCATACCAGCACACAGAAAAGAACAAGCAGCATTCCAGCTTGTTCTTTTCCCTCTGCCTTCCCTGCATAATGCAGATGTAGCATGAGGCCTCTTTGTGCCAGGGGCAGCATTCTGTATGGACAAAGCAGGGTGGAGCATGTGTCTCCACTGCTGGACAGAGATGAGAGGTGTGGTTAGCAAAAGGCAAAAGAAGAGGAAAAAAAAATCTCTGCTCTCTAAATTTCTGATTGTTTTGTTGTTGTGGTGGTGATGGTAGTTGCTGATGCCTATCTTCAGATTCTTCTCTGCAGGACCTTTTTATGCTCTGTGCTTGTACAGTGCTTGAAACTGCAGCCATGCTTAGCAATCACAATAGTAACAAGAGTGGGATGAAATGCAAAGCTTTAATATGCTACATATCAAGCAAATCTGTGTCCGTGCAGAAATCATCAATGAATGCAAGTATGGACTTGCCTTTTAAGTTTTACCTTACCTAAAAGTTTAATTTACTTAGAAGTCAGTTTTATCCAGGCAAGAAGCGACCAATGGAGAACTGACTTGGTGAAAATCAGGATAGCAGCAAACCCCAAGCATGTGATCAGCAATAAAACAAAGAGACTCTGGGAGTTGAATAAAGCCCATTGTTTTCCTTCTACCTTTGTTTTTTTTTTAATTTTATGTTTGTTTGTAGTGGCAGACACACAAATGTGTGAGGCCCTTTGCAACCTCAGTCATGCTGCAGACAATGCAATTGGATAGAGATGAAGGCAAGGGTGATGCCTCACAAGCAAG
Organism: Sterrhoptilus dennistouni; assembly: GCA_013397095.1. Lineage (NCBI taxonomy): Eukaryota > Metazoa > Chordata > Aves > Passeriformes > Zosteropidae > Sterrhoptilus > Sterrhoptilus dennistouni. The sequence continues at coordinate 67,520 of VWZU01017693.1, forward strand.
TCCAGTGGCAATTCTTCCCTTCCCAGTAGGACAAGTTTTAAATCTGGAGGTTATGTACCCATACGTGTGTGGGTGCACATATGAAAAAGAGTTCAAGTGTTTTCCTTTATGTAGCCATGAGCTCTATCCAAGTTTATGCTGGATCACAGCCAGTCAAGTGAAAGAACATAATGAGGAAACTTGCAGAGGATGATGCTTTTAATCCTGGCAAATGTTTCATTGTTCTTATTTTCTCAGCCCTGAACACTCCCGGCTAGCATTTATTCACTCACCGTCTGCTCACAAAATGAGCTTTCCCCTCATTCTTCAAAAGACAAACTTCTCTTCCTCCACTAGAGCCTAACTTTGATCCTGGGGCTCTGCAGGGCACTTACCCAGACAAAAGTGCACTCAGAGATGTCTACACCTGTTCATGCCTTAAAATTCCTCATCTGGTTATTTCATACTGAATCAGCTGAATTCCTCCATGTCTCACTGCCTCCTCCTCTCAGAGCTGCCAGTTCCAGCTCCTTGGTGTGCAGAGCACAGCTGAAACAATGATATGGTGACTTTTTGCTTTTAATGCCTGGACACTGCTGCTGGTTCTCCCCCTGTTTATTAGCATTGCTTTCCTGCTCTCTCAGAAGAGAGGGCTGCAGTGTGCTCCCTCCCTTGCCTACCCATGTAGGTGATGTTGTCACTCAGGGATTTGAAATTTGGATGCTAGATTGGTGCATGTCAGGAGCAGACTTCCATGAGTTATCAAACATAGACCAGTGTTCCCACTTCTGTGGTTTTCAGAGATTTTCCTCTGAGAGTAGTCAACAACCAACCAGTATTTCAAGTTCAGGTGTTTTTTCTGCTGGTACCTCCAGAAACTGTAAAAAGAGGGATTTCTCTCTTTCTTGACTGTTTGTACATAACCTCCACTCACTATAATTTTTTATATTTTATTTCCATTAGAGTCTGGCAGCTGTACACTTCTGGTAAGTGATTGTTTACATGACTTCCCATTTAAATCAGTGGGGTTTAATAACTGAGTAATGACTCTGTGTCATGTCTCTGAAGTCACACTCTGCTTGCCATTGATGGCTCTTCCTTGAATTGTCATTCTCTAGTACCTCCCTTAGTAAGGCAGTCATAGCCTGGTATAATTTTCCAAATTAAAAGAAGCACAAACCCCAGACTGCTCCAAGAAATAATCCCATTTATAGGAGTTTGTTGCTTTGATGTGGCTGTGGTTTCACATCCAAGTTTTTGCCCACCCTCGTATCTGCACTCCTGTTGGCACACTGACTTCTGGTGGGAAGATCAGTCCTGAGCTTGTTTCTTTGCCAGTTCTGAGACAGTTTTCCACTATACTTTCCAAGACTTCAAGTGGTGCAGCCATCTCAACAGCTGGTCCCTCTGAATGCACTTTCATAGACGTGTTTTTTCCAACTGTTTTGAATCAAAAAATGCCGCCTGTAGCAGGAAGTTTTAGGACAATTTTCTGCAATGCTGCCCCATGGCATGTCATTCAAAAGCAAATAAGGGTCAGGCTGAACACTGAAAGTAGTTTCTTCTCCCATTTTGTTTGCAGCTGTGGGAATCAGGTGTTTGTTTCAATTTTGTATTTTTACAGCCATTTAATGAACATTACTGAGAATTATGTGCCACCACTGATTGATAAGCTACCAACCAGCAAAACAATTTAAATCAGTTTTCAGTAAATTCTTCTTCTCAGATTATTTGTCCTTCTAGAAAGAGCTATTCTTGAAGAGTCCACAGAGTCACCTCTCTAATTTATTTTAGAGTGCTTCCAAAAATTTGACATTTTAAAATTACTTTTACCATGAAGGGAGAAAATATTGCAGAAATAAAATCTTTGTGACTTAGATGTGTTAAAAAATGTAATATGGCTCTGACATCAGGTCAGCAGTGATGACAAAAAAAAAAAAAAAAAAAAAAAAAAAAAAAAAAAAAAATATTCAAAAAAACNGAAGAAAATATTACTAACTAACTCCAGCACTTTTAGCCCTCTGACGAAAACATCAGAATACAATTGAGCTGAGGAATTTTCACTGGTGATGGCTCACAAAATGTGTACCTTGGAAATTACAAAAATACACTTATTGGAGTCACACACTTGAAAAGCACTGACAGAAAGCACATGAGCTGGGCTTATGCTCATCTCTCTTCCCAAAGCAGGTCTTCAGCCTCTGTTCAGAGCACTTTTCCTTCCTGGTGAAGCTTAGGACACAGTCTGGTCTCTGCACAGAGGGAAGGAATCCAGTCCTGGCCCCAGATGATGGAGCAGAGCAGCAGACTCCTCTTTACCTGAAAGAAGTGTTGGGTTCACAGGCTTCCCAGAGGAGGTTGGATACATCACTGGGCTGTGTAAGAACTGGCAGAGCTCTCCCTGGACAGTGCAGATGGGTGATGAGGAGGAGCTGGGAGCTCTGGGAGAGAAGTCTGAGCTAGAATTTGTTATGCCTTTGCTAAAGGAGCTTAACTGCAAGAGGAGTGACAGTAAGCCGACACAGATGAATGGTTTGTCCTCTAGAATGAGGGAGGGTTTGTTTTTTATCCCCATTGCTAATGCACACAAAGGACATAGGTGCTGTGGACTGTCTGCCTGAGGGACAGAACAACTTCCAGGAGATCCCAGTGCAATCATGGAAGATATGTTCCAGTGATTGGAACAAGAAGAAACTGCCTCCCTGGGGAGTTTTCTCCACTAGTCCTCTAGCACTCAGGAAAATCTCCCCTGTTTATATTTACCTTAACTGAATCCTTATCAGTGTGAAAACAACTCCAGAGGCATCAGCCAGTCTCCTGTTAAAGGTTGTACATTGTCCTGTGGCTGCAAATGCACTCTACAAGGCTGTCTAAATGCCAAACCAGAGTAGTGGGGGATTAAAGAGCTTAGGACTTTTCTGGGAACACTCTACTCTACATATCACAGAAAGCAGCCTGAAACCAGGGCAAGGCCTCATCAGGAGAGGGGTGAAGGTTTGCCTTTCTCTTTATAAACTATTGATATACTCCAGGGATCTTTGATCTCACTACAAGGGATAGAAGGGAGGAAAGTACTGGGAGGACTCCATGTTCCTCTTAATGCTGTCTCAGTTCATTATCTGAGATGCAGTAAGTTTAATTCAAAGACAAATCTTGTGAACTTCATGTGTGTTCCAAGTCCCAGAATTAAGAATATTCTCAGATGAGAATAAATTACAAAGCACCATGGAAAAGGGGAGTGAACTTACCCAGCTCTTAGAAAAGTTAGAACCTGAAACTCTTGATAGCCTCATATTGTAATTCCTCCCTAAAACACTTGTCTTTGATGCAGACAGAGGACAGACAGATTCACTTTTATATCTAGCCAGTTTGCCCTGACACAATGGGAGTGGCAATGATGTCAGTGTAATGCTCTGAAGAATAATAATGAAAGTTTAGAATAGTACAGTAACACTAAAAAAATGCAGTGCCAGGGCAGGGGTTGGGAGGGGAGGTCATGAGGGTCATGAAACCAAAAAGTTACTCTTTTAGTGGATGTAGGTAAAGCTGAACAGCAAAGTTCCTTTTTCTGTTCCTCTTTGTTCCTGTGTGAATCTCCTAACACAAATCAAGATGACCAGATACTGAACCCATCAGCTGCACAAAGCAACTGCATTTGTATCTGGCTCTGTGTCCCCTCTTCACACACTTTTGCAGCTTCAGCAGAATTTAATGGGGCCTTGTCCATGTTCTGGGACCTCTGTGCCAGACATTCACTCTAAGGCAACCTTCAAATAGATGTGGGGGTACTATGGAACTGGAGGAAAAAACGATGAAGAGTCTGAAGGGGAAGCCATGTGAGGAGCAGCTGAGGTCACTTGGCTTGTTCAGCCTCAAGGGGACTGAGAGGAAACTTCATTCCTCCTTGTGAGGGGAAGAGGAGGGGCAGACACTGGTCTCTTTTCTGTGGTGACTGGTGATAGGCTCAAAGGAATAACCTGATCTAGCGTCAAGGGAGGTTTAGGTTGGATATTAGGAAAAGATTCTTCACCCAGAGAGTGGTTGGGCACTGGAACAGGCTCCTCAGGGAAGTGATCACAGCACCAAGCCTGACAGAGCTCAAGAAGCATTTAGACAATGCTCTCAAGCAGATGAAGTGATTCTTGTGGTGGTCCTGTGCAGGGCCAGGAGCTGGACTCGACGACCCTTGGGGGAACTTTCCCCCCGTGTATTTTATGATTCATATTCTATGGTTCCATGAGGGTGATGGCTGCTGAGCAAGAGACACGTGGCAGCATCTCATGTATGGTATAAAAACCACACTGCAAACCAGTGTTGTGGTCATCTGAACTTTCATTGCTACTTCCCACTTGAGAAAAGATACCCAAATACAGGGGGTGTGTGTATATGTGGTAAACAGACCTGGAAAACAGGTTTTTGTATTGACAACCCTGGCTCACTTCAGAAAAGTGCTGTAGAAAGGCAGTTTGGGAAGTAGCACCTGTTTGCAGAAACTGGCAGGGAATGCTGGTTTAATAAACTCCTGGTTTTGCAAGGTTCAGAAGATCTCATCTGAGCTTCCCAGATTCTTTCACTTCTACTGAGTGGTGAGAACACAGAGTACTCAGAACATGGCAAAATGGGCTTGGTGTGATTCAGGTCAGCTGCTGATGTTCCCTGACATTTATAAAGCATCGAATCCCTGCCCAAAACAATAAAATAACCCAGGTCAAGCCTTATGCTAGTTCTTTCATGGATAAAATAAATTACTTTCTTGTTTAAGCAAGTCAGTGCTTCATTTTGGAGCTGTGATTTCAGACTTTTGCCTCAGACATATATAGGAGGAGTATTCATATCATCAGACTTCAGACACCTAAGTAAGATCCTCAGAGGAACTTTCAAACTTTCATTGAGCAGAGCAGCAGCCTCAGCTCCTGAATTATAATCAGGAGCTGTAAATCCCATTAGGTGTTAATAGCCTTGAATTGAAGGAAATTTGCAACCCACAAGGAGCCTAAGTGAAAAGGTCCCAAGTTACAGATAAAATTATGCAGTGTAAATCTAAGTACAAACTGATGTTTGGGTCTTCATGACAAGCCACTGAGCTTATAATGATATTTACCAATGTCCAAAGTATGGGAGACTGTGCTTGTTATTTTAGACTCATAGAATGTCTTGTATTGGAGGGGATCTAAAATACCATCTATTTCCAACCCCCCTGCCATGGGCAGAGACACCTTCCATTAGACCAGGTTACTCCAAGCTCTATCCAATCTGACCCTGAACACTACCAGGGATGGGTCATCCATAGCTTCTCTTTACAACCTGTATCACTGCCTCATCACTCCCACAGTAAAAAAAACTTCTTTTTCATATCTACTCTAAACTGACGCTCAATTTTAAGCCATTCTCCCCTTATCCTATCACTACGTGTCCTTGTTATGCAGTGATACAAGGGCAAGAGAAAACAACTTATATTGTCAATACTACTTGAGGATGGAGGGAAAAAGTGTGGACAGGAGTAAAGAGCACCACTGTTTTCCTTGGAGGCAAAATAAGAAGTTATGTCCCACGGAAATTCATAAGGAGTGATTTTCTCAGGGTGTGGTGCAATCCCTTCCCCTGATCCCAAGCAACGCAGCAGGTGCTGTAACCTGTAGATGGACTCACTGGGAGACCTATGGCCAACAGTTGGCACATTTAGAACCTATTATCCCACTTTCTACTTCTGCTGAACCAGAGGTTTCTGGAACAGTATGAATTAATTCCCAACAGTTGTGAATCCTGCATAATTTATTTATTCGTGTGCCTGTAAAAGGCATTAAAATTTAAGAGTCTGAAATAAAAATGAATGTAATTGCAACTGGTTTTAGATTCCTTCCTATTCTGCTCAACCATTTCATTTTTACTACCATTTACTGCCACAATGTTTAATTGAAAGCTCTGAATTGCTGATTGCTGTTACAATGCAACTTCTCAGTGGGGAAAAATACACTCTTTGTAAATTATTTGGAAATAAAGTGGTATTTTTCTTGAGCACAGTCTCAGATACAGACATGGAAAATCAGAATTAGACCTGTGATAGTGCCTATAATTTCTGGCTTAATGAAGATTCATAGGACTGGCTTTAGAGAGCACATTGTGTGAGCTGTAAGAGCTCTGGCCTGTGTGGAGACACACAACACACATTTCAGCAGGACTCTTACCATGCTGGGTCAGTCTACAATTAGTAGCATTAGACATTTATTAATTTGTTTGATCATAACTTCAGAAATTTCACATAGCATATTTCTGTTAAAAAAACCCCTCAAAACAAAAAACAACCCAATTAAATATAAAATTGGACGTAACTTGGGAAAGCTGCACCCTGCAGAACTTACAAATCCAGCCAAAGGGCTGCTGGTCACACCACGTGACGGGTGCTCTGTGTGTGCAGCAAGGCACTAATGTGCAAAGTGCTATACCCAGTGGCAATAAAGCAGCTCTTCCCTAGCAGGAGTAGGAAAAAGGAGGTGAGACTGATTGAGGAGGCTCATGCTGTAAACAAACCCATGATCAGGGAGCTAAATGATGAATTTATACAGTGATCTCAGAGATTCCCTGCACAATCCTGCTATTAATTTATGATGGAATAGAGCTGTTTGGTCTGATTTTTTTATTTAATTCCTGATCCAAAACTTTGGCCAACATTTGAAAAATGAATAGATATATAAGCTGGGTTCAAAGTTGTCTCTGATTAGTCTGTGGTTTTGATCACTCCTTCATCCCTGTTAAAGTTTTGCCTGAAAAACAAGCACTAAATGCAATGCATAGTAGTTGTTGAACATTTACTTTTTAAATTTAGAAATGTTGGGTTCATCTAAATACCAACCTGATGGAGGGCATGGGAGGTGATTTTTCTTGATAATATCTCTGGGAAATAAAACCGCTGATGCTTTCACACAGCTCTAGTTTCCAGCCACTCTTACATTTTAATGATATGATCAATAACCATATAGATAGAAGGGACATTTCCTACCACACAAAATACAATAGCTTGAAACATGAGAAGTGGTTTCTGCATCTCTTTAGCTGGTGGTTAACCTCATTGAATTACTGCACCTGCCAAGGCTGTGAGAACTAAATACAGCTGGTGGCAGCATCTGGCCAACTGAACCCAGCCCTGGGTTAATTTGAGCAGATGAAAGCAACCACATGGCAGACTCTGGCATGAAGTAAGGAGAATGCTTCATCACAAGCTGGAGTGATTGGTCCTGAGGTGCAGAAACCAGGGCAAGGTACAGCTAATTACTCCTCTTTCCTCACTGAATCCACCCCTGACAAATCAGGGAGTAATTCAGGCTGGAAAAGACAATGTTCAGGAAGCTTCAGGAGGATAAGGAAGTTATTTTCACCTCAAGGCATCCCAGAGAAGTTGTCAGGTGGAAACGAGAAGAAAGAGCTGTAGGGGTTACTTTGTCTAGGCACCTGTGAATCAGAAACTTTATTTCCTTTCATGCTTTGCCCCAAAATGACGTGTACTGATTCCTTCAGGAAACACCGTATAGAAGACTGAGCCACTGAATTTTTCTCTTCTTATATGGGATTTCTTTTGAACCTTTTGCAAGGTCCCAAGAATATCTTGTTTGTCCTACACCAAGCACAAGATGGACAGGAGAGGGATGCTGAGCTAGACAGACCTTTATTTTGACCCTTGATGCAGTTCAAATCTCATTGACTCCTCTGAGAGCTCATCATATTTACATTTCTGAAATCTGGTACAGAAGGCTCTTAATGAGTATAAGGAATGCAGCCAGCCTTTCCCTCTTCCTCCAGTGATGCATAATTTCCTATATTATTTTCTTGGACTTTATTCAGTTTTAAATGACATGAATGCAAGATTAGTAGGTCTCTAAAGTACCTTCAGTTCTACAGCAGATGAAGGAATGAAATAATATACATTTTCACAGCAACTTGTGCTTACAAAACATTTAAGCACATATATGAATATGTAATGTCTTCCAGCAGATGTTTAGGATTACATGCTCTGTCTGTTAGATATATCCTGTCATGTATATGCAGATTATGCAAAGATATTGGGCATAAATTATTATATAGACACAATAGGAGGCATCAGTGAGAAAATTCAAATTAAGCCAAACAGAATTAGTCTTGTGTTTACACTTCATAGGCCTGGTGTTTTTTTTAATGTTTCTGGGTCAGAGCAGTCATCCATGCACAGCTTTCCTTCTCTGGCCATGCATACATTAGGGAGAATGCACAACACGGATGTGAATCCTTATTGCCTTTCCCTGCTCTTCTCACACTGAATCCACTTGACCACATTGTTTACAGTTAAAAGATTACTCAATATTATTTTGATGTCTAACTTTTTATGAATACTGAGGCTGTATTTGTTTTGTCAGGGCAGGAAAATCCTTAGGATTTTCCTCTCAGATTGGAGAGATGCAAATCACAATTACATATTTACAATGAGACACCTTATAACAAGGATATTATTTGACAGATTGCCAATCTCAGGTCAGGAGAATATCTAAATGAAAAAATAAGACAGGGATCAGATGACCTCTGGAGGTCCCTTCCCACCTGAATTATTCTATGACTCATGATCTTATTGTTTTAGGGGACAAACAGCTAAGTTCAGTGACTGCAGCACAAAAACCAAAGAGCTTTTCCTTGCATATTTTTTCCTTCATGTGGCTCCAATTGTTTTCTTCACTTTCTTCTTCTACTTCCCTGGAGAGTTATCATGCAGGTTTGAGTAACTGGAATTTCTCGAGTAGAGGAGAAGTTCTATGAGAAATGGAACTGTCATGGCAAGTTAAGCCCTGTTTCCTTCAACTTCAGCAGCCAAGAATCAAGAAGAGAGCCAGGGTCTCAGATGGTCATTCCGGCTGCCCATGCCCATCTTTGGGGCAGCATTGGCACCATCAGCTCAAGGAGAAGCATGGGCTCTGTGGGCTGTGGATGGCTCTGTGCCTCTGTCTCTGAGCTGACACCTCAGCAGTCACACTCATGCTTCACCTCAGCCTGTAAATCTCAGCCACGTAGCATGGTTAGACCACAGTAGAAGAGGAAGTTTCTCAAAGTACAGTCATGGGACAAAGTCACATCCTGGAGTGTTTCCAGAGAGTCCATAAACAAGGATAGCGCTACAATCCTTTTCATCTAAGGTGTTAACCACCAGCATAAAAACAACCTGCTCCTAAAGCAGATTAGTTAGAGTTTTCAGGCTGATCTCAGGCCATTAATTGGAAAAGTCTAACATTTTATTATCACAAAAATTTCAAACCTGCCACTCAGTTTCTTCCTACCCTTAGAGTATAAAAGTGATTTTTTTTCAGGGAACCCCTTCAGCAATGACATTTCTTTTTCTTGAAATATATAAAGTGACCTGTTGATCTGCCGAGCCTCTTCCACACTCACCGTTTGTGTGCTACTCTCTGTCCCCACACCCAAGGTGGTGAGCAGTCTGACAGCAGGGCTGGTGCCACTGCTGCCCTCTTTTACCCAGTTATTTCAGTCTGCACCAGAAGAAACATGGCTTTTCACTCTCCAGACCAAAACAGGAACCTGATATTATGAGTCACCTCTAGGAAAGTTCTTGAGTCACCAGACTGTTGTTTTCTCTTCCTATAGCCTGTATAATGTAAGAGAAAGGCATCCTAACCCTCATGGTCATTAATTGAATTAGTGGAGTCCAGATGCTGCCATGGAGAAGAGTGGTTCTAGATAAAATGGACCTCTTCCAGAAGGAGGACTATAATTTTCACTCCTTCTAGAGAAGAAAAATGACCCTCAAACTCTGCTCCAAATCAAGCAAAGGTTGAGTTTTAAGCTCCCCATCCACAAAGAGCTATCTTGGCCTAGGCAAAAAAACAGTTTACATTTCTCTTATTTCTGGTAGCTATTTTGCAAAGAGGAGGTTTAAGCCTAAGCTTCCTTTTAGTGACTTTACCCTGAGCCCAGCAGGTAGCTGAGCACGCAGCATAGATCACTGTTTATTCCTGTTCACAGAGAGCAAGTGTATGAATTGGCCTTCCATTCTCACATGAGAAACAGAAATACTTGCACTTTGCTGGCTCATGGATGCTGAGAAGGAAGAAAGTGATATGAGCCTACACTACATTAATCAAGATCATTAATCAAGATCACGTAAGTATCTAGAAGATAGGCAAATTTCTTGGTTTTCACTTTATAAGGCCTAGGTGATATTCCCTAGTTAGATACTCAGCTACTACACATCCAGACTACTTTAAAGCAACACAAGCCTTAATTTATTGTACATTAGGATATCTATGCTATCCTGCAAGCAAATACTGATCTGTTAAAACAAAGTAAGTGGCAAAACCTACTTTTTCAATGTCTTTTAAATGTTGCCACATCATTAGGCAAACATGGATGATCCAACATATGATGTGATATGATATGATCCAACAGTAAAAAATTCAGTTAAAATTAACAAATGTGAATTTTCTGTTTAGTTGGTCCAATCAGTACCTAAAGTGTAGCAAAGTCCCTTTTGATAGAACTGGATTTTCTGTGACACTGTTTTTGCCGCAAAGAATTCCAGGCCAGCCTGATATAAACTAGGAAAACTCTAATCTACCTCAGTAGTGATGGCTCAGATAGCTTAGTAAAATTCTCAGCAATATCACCCTCTTTCCAGATATGTTTCTGGCATAAATCCAGGAAGACTCTTGTCATTTTGGAAAAAATGAGCCAAAACAGAAATTCATTCATTCACAGATTAACTTGCCTGTCACAAAACTTTCTTTTGCTGTGTCTGTCACAACTAGGAAAATAGCAATAATAACAATAACAACAATAATAACAATAATAATAATAAAAAAATAGCCTAAAGACTGGTAGAAGTTCCATTTTAGTGCTTCCAGCAGCTGTTGTAGGAAGCAAGATAGTCAGGAAGGGGAACATATAATCAAAAATAACATTAACAGCTTTTACTGGACTGCTTTTTTCCAGATGCCAGCGAGCTAAATGACACTTGGTAAATATTAGACAAGGAGAAAAATTGAAGTTGTTGAGTTTTCTAGGCAGTCAGCACACCATTTGCTTTACAGAAATTTTGGCATAGTGATTGTATAAATGCAGGTAAAAAATCCATTGCCCTACTGTAATCAGAGCTTAGATTGCATTAAGTTTATGGCACTAGAAAAATATCTTTCCAGGATTTTGTTCAGAACATAGAGAAGTTCTGTCATAACAGATGGTCAGAAATAGTAAAAGCTACAAAGGAGATTATAAAACAACAATACTACTGACTCTTAATGGACTTTAAACTCCTGGCTTCTGCAGATGCCACCTTTCTTCTAAGCTACAAAATTTATTAATTTACAGTCCATCCTGTACAATATAAGCAATTCCACAATGTCCAGTAACATTGATCAAAATGTCAAGGCCTTTGAAAGAAACTTATGAAGTGTTCAAGTGTGACTACCCTGTGTAGCTGGCTTTTATTTATGCAAAAGTGGCACTTAGAGCTGCATCTGCAATTTGAAATGTTTACACATAATGTGATTACAGACTCTGCAGAAAAAGAAGAGGAATGACAAAAAAAAAAAAAAAAAAAAAAAAAAAAAAAAAAAAAAAACCCAAAAAAAAAAAAAAGAGAAAAGATCCCATTCTGACCTGCTACTGGAGGTGGCCAGACTATGAGCTGAGACTCATCCTCTCTCAACTGATTAAGATGCAAAGGTCTAGTAGCTCTTAACAAGAGACAGTCACAGTAGATCATCACTGAGTGCTGATGTCAAACAAGCAGAAGTTGTGGTGTTGTGCTCTTATTGTAGAAATTCTACATGCAACCCACATAGCCCAAAGCTCAACTATGAATCATTCTCCCACAGATTTCAAAAGCAATATTAAAAACGTTGCAAGTTCTGAACCTTATTGAGACAAATAAAATCACTGGCAGAACGGAGACTGGATGAATTCTGTTTTCATGCAATGCCTTCTTCCACAATCACCTTTCCTCTTTAAAGATGGTTATTAATAATTTTAGTGAAGCAAATGTGTTAATATAACAAAGATATGTTATCAGCAAAACTTGTGGACAAAAGGTAGGTATGTATGTAAGAAATTTTTCACAGACTTTTCTCCAGAAAGATTACACCAGCCATCCAATGAGAAAATATCCATACATTACTCATCCCACTAATATGTAGCATATCATTTGTATGTATTACATATATTTTGGAAAGATGCCCAGTCTTCATGTCAAGTATTCAGGAACCTACCACAGAGCACCACAGAGGTCCTAGTGATTGATGACACCTCTGCTCCACAAAAATGTTTCTACTGTAAGTTTTTTGGTTATAAATCTTAAAAGTACCAAAGAGCCACTTTGTCTTATCACCTGGAGGTAAATGTTTTGAAATGGATAGCTCAACCTCTTTCTGTTTGTAAAGACTTTGTCCACCTTCCATACACTATTTAGATGTTTTCAGATTGTAGCTAGGCTGAACAGGGCTCCTTTCCCCTAACATGTAGTTATTTAAAAAATATCTTATGCACGTCACGTCTATGTTCAGCATCAGAAATTCACCTCAGCACTAGACAACGGGTGTGAATCACCCTGTCAAGACTGCTCCATCCAGCGACTGCAGAAGGAGCCTGGGCAGCAGATTTTGAGTAGACATCAAATGTTTTGATCCAGACAGAGCCTGTCCTTTAAGTGGTAACAGTAATCCAGTGGCAGCTAAAATATACCCCGGTAGCTCATCTCCCAGCCCTGCCCAGAGGAGCAGACATTATTTCTCACAGAGATCATGGCTGGCCCTCATTTCCTAATGGCTTGTTCTGGCAGGAACACTTGTACCCAGCCTGAGATAAAAGACTGAAACTGACAGAGAAGAAAAAACTGCAAAAGCCAGACTGCTCACATAGCATTTGTGAGGCAGCAGAGTTAATTGCTGTGTAATTACCACCCAAGTAAATTGTTTAATGTGGTAAAATGTGACCAGGGTTGTTACTTCTGTTGCAAGCAGTGGCTCATGATGCCATCTGCAACCCATCAACAGATCACATAGTGAATATGCTGCAGATGTAGAGCAAACCCTCGACATCTCCAAGCATGTTGTTAAAAACCCCCATCAAGAGAAAACTAACATTTCTGTTGTTTCAGATGTCACTGTGGCTATTTACACAGGGCTCAACGGTGCCCACTTGTTCCTGTTGATGAGGGAAGAATATGGTTAGTTAAGAGAGGAGCAGGTTGGCAATGGCTTCTGAGGTTAGGGAAAAAAAATAAAAGGGGTATAAAAGACATATCAGCATTCAACCATAATTGGAAATCCAGCTATGTCATGTGGAGAGGGGAGCGATGAGGGGGAAAGGAATGTGGTCTGTCATGAAAGTGGCTTTCTGGCAATTTACTGTGGGATCTTGAGCTGTTCCTATAAACAGCAGGCAACTGCTGGATCAGCTACTGACTCCTGGGTGCAATGTGCTCAGTGCTCGATGCCAGCTCACTCCTAACCACACCAGGCACCAGTGCTCAAATCCGTAAAGCTGAGCTAATGCACTGAAAGCAGAGTGAAATCCAAGAGTGTGGAGATCTGATGCAAACTGTTCATGGACCTGCAGCATCTTTTGCAGGGCATTGTCAGGAGAGCCAGAGCTCCCTGGGAATCAAAAGGTTTGGGCACAGACTGCTGCTGTCAGCATTGCAGGACTTGCACTATCCATACGGAGAACCTTCATATCTTATTTTACCAGTATTATTTCATTACCTGCTATCTCCAGTTCAAAAGGTCATTGTAAATAAATAAATAAATAAATATCATGACACGTTGAATCTGTGCTTTAAAACACTGACCTATTTCCTGTGGCTGCACTTCTTGTCCCCACACCACATATCACTTGTCCTACCTAAGTGCTTTGATTTGTTTTAAAGTTTTTCTATGTTTTTTAAGTATTTCCTTTCCTAATGAGAACATTTCAGAAATAGATAAAGGATCCAGGTGCCACCAAATCTCTTTGCATTTGAGTTCCTTGGTTCCTGAGGTTCTTTTCAAAGTGTCTCCCATGATCCACAGTGACCCAGACACTCAGCAAATTTCATTCAAAGCAAAGAAAATATGAGCCCTATAAAAGGCTGCTCTTCCAACTGAAGGGCATCCAGGATTATCAGGACACATTACTTCATGAGAGAGAAATTCTTCCCAGCTTCACTGATTGTCACACTTTGAGTCACCTCTCATGTCAGAGGCTGCAGCCTGGTTTTGCTTCTTTGGTTGCTTTGCACAGAATTGTAGCTAGATGAAGGAAAAAGACAACCTGCAAAGCAATTTTATTTTGGTTCGGTTTAAACCCAGATAACAGCACTGCCCTAATACCAGTTCTATGTGTGTGATGTGTCTGCTGAGCTGCTTAGAGAATATCTATTTGTGCAAAATCTGGAAGTTGCTCAAGTTTATATGCTTGACTCTTATGCATTAAAAGCAGGCAGGTACAAGTATAGACACTACTACTGACACACACACCTTTGAAAAAGTATCACATACATTTACTTTTAGAAAATTACCCACAGAAGCCTTTTGGTCTTGTAAAAATGAGACTCATTTTGACTTAACTGAAGCTAAGTTCTTCCTTCAGGTGAATATACACATTGATATGAAGTGAAAAACTTGTTTATATTTTGGGGAAGAAAAGCAGCTTCTGGATTTTGAAGCTCTTTCCTTCCTGTCATGGAACAGTTGGAATGGAGCAAGAACTTGTGTGCATAAAGCTTCACCATTCTGCAACATGAAAGAATTTATCCAAGAGACTCATCCACAGCTACCTTTGACCCAGGGGAATTAAAAAATTTAAATTGGAGCAGAAATCTTGCAATGAAATAAATTGCCATAGTTAAGCTGATTACAGCAGCAGAAGAACTATTGTCACACATTTGAAGTATATCTGCAGACTCTGAGCAATGTTGCACAGTTATAACACAAACCCTCAGTCTTCAGGTCTGTACATTTAATTTTCATGTACAACATAGAGGGGAGGTGTTTAATGTATGCTAATAACAACTAAGCCAAGCAGCTCCTTAATTTTTTTTCCCTGATATTTCCAATTGCAAAGGTATTTTTACTGGAAAAGTAATTTGTAACATAAAGCAAATTTTGCTAGTATTATCATGGGAGCAAAGCAGTGTCTTAATAATATTTACTATTACATAAGACACTGTGGCAGAGATGAAGCTATTGCTACTCGGTGGCATCTTCCTTTGCAGAGGATTTCAGGAACCAGCTGTTCAGAATTTTATGCACCAGGTAGGTGTGTCCAGGGCTAAGCCTGGACACACTTGAATCATGAGAGATCCACTGCAAGGGCCCAAAACATTCTCTTCCTTTTATGACTGGTTTTATCAGCAGCAAGATGTGATATTTTGTCATTAGTTTTATAATGTCAACTCATTAAACTCTCTCTTTATTGTTTTTATTATTCTCTCCTAATAGGTTGAAGAAGATGGTGCCGGAATCCAGCACACAAAACACCTCCTTGGCCCTGCACAGCTGTCCCTGTCCTAGGGCAGTTTAGGACTGGAGCAAGTACAGTGATCACACAGCTGTAGGAAACCAGCTTGGAAAATCCCCAAGTTTTGCTATTCTTAAGATTTAATTAGATTCTTGATAATCATCATTTGGCAATTGTGTATTTTGATGGAAGCTGGTTTAATAAAATTATTTTTGGTGGAAAAATGTGTTATACAGCAAATCTTCCTGCAGCTGAAAATCGCACAAGAGAAGGCAGACAAAGCAAGGAGGTGGGCAGATGGTTATTTTACAGCAGAAAACTGTTCAACTTTATTGTGAAAATAAAAAATGCTTTGTTATTATTTGTAAATCAAACTATTCTGCAGCATTTTATTCTGCCAGCAATAGTCTTTTTATACTGAGTGAAGACCAAAATGAAATAAATACAGATATTCCACACTTTCATGTAGACTGTAAATTCTATTTTCTGACTAGATCTAAATACAACTACTGAAATAAGCAAATTCAAATGTGGATTATTGGATTATTGGAGGGTTTTTAATATTGAAAATATATTGGCTTTGACTAGAGTGTAAATCAATAAATGGTGTAAATAAATCTTGCAATAATTATTTTAAAGAAAAACAGAGGACCATAAGAATAAAGACAGATTGTTTATGGCATCCTAATTTTCTTTTTAAAAAATGAGGAAAAATAAATCCTTCACAGCTGAAGGCCAGTTTTGCATTTTCCTCACAAATACTTTTTCAGCATTTTTTAGAGTTCAGAAATCAAGGCAAGGGCATGTTCTCTTGTTCTCATACTCTCAGTAGGCAAAGCAGATCATTTTACTCAAGGGGAAAAGGGCAACAAAGTTGATCTGCAAATCTCTTACTTGAGCCTTAGTAATTTTAGACAGGTGCCCTTTTCTTAGCGATACTTTTTTCTTGAAAAACTGTGTCTTAGCATAAAGGAGAAAAAATAATTCTAGACATGTGGCCTTTAGAAAGCCAATGGCTTATATATTAATTTTACTGGAGGCTGTACAATTACAAGACTTGATATTACCATCTGGATATTCACCTGAACCTCCCCACAGTCCATATCTCTGTTCAGGTTTCTGCAGCAATTTATTGAGGGAATGCTGTAGATCTCAGTATGTCCTAAAAACTAAATATTGTAGTGCTCTCACTGCTAAGGATAATCAAGATCTATGTCTTTGTCTTGCTGTTCAAAACCTTTCAGAGTCAGGTGCTCTGTACATGGAAATTGACCTTTTGCTCTGCAGCTGCCATTTCTTTCTGTTAGCAGAAATCTCCACTGAGATTAAGGATGCTGCCAGCTCAGAGTGAGCACTCCTGCCCTCCAAGGGGATTGAAATGTCTTTAATTTTTTTTTTTTAAATTCAGATTGAGTAGTGCAAGGATGCTGTCCAAATGACAGCACCTGTCTTGGAAATGAAATGTTTTTTTACAGAGAGATAAAAATCTCTCAGGGGAAGTTCTATCAGCAAAGATCAAGAGAAAGGTTCTAATTCTCCCCAAAAAGTGGAAGACTGGAAGTAGTTATTATCTATAACATGGAAAAAACCAGTTTAGATCTGTCATCTGCCCAGGAATCATAAGAGTACCAAACTCTTGCATTTTGAGTGCCTTTATCCACATGGCACTCAGTGCTCTGTGTGCAAATAGTGGGAGGTAGCTTCTAAGGGATTAAGGGTCATTTTTAAATTTTAAATGGAGATTTCAAAATCATGAAGCATTTTGTGTGGTGGGAGCGTTTTTAGCCCAATTCCAATGCTAGCAGAAATCAAAGAAAACAAATGAAATAGAACAAGATATAATAAAACGGAATAATGAATTTATATAAGACAGGACAAGACAAAACACTCGTTTTCTGGGGAAGAAGAGAAATCCAGCAATCAATACTGCAACCAAAAGCCTCCAGTGTCATTAGCACACTTAGTTTGAAATTTATACCAACAATAACTCAGTGTCTCCCAACTTTGAAGTCTTCCTGTTCTGTAGCCTTATGTTTGGATCCAGGACCCATGGACAGCACTAATCCCCCACCAGAAACTCCACTATCTTCAGCAGGGTGTGGCACTGCAGAGTTCATCAAGCTCCTGGCAGAGCAGCCACCAGGTTCCTCACCAGGCTGTGGAACTTTGTGAGGCAACTGCACGAAGCTCTCTGAGCTGTGGCTCTTCAAACCTGACCTGGGTTTCACAAGACTTATGTCTGCCATAGTTTCCTGGGAACCTCACACACATAATTTCTAAAACTGCCTGTATGAAACATTTTAAACCCAAAGTATGTCTTTTCAGAGGTATTAATATGTCATGACTCCTTTTCATTAAAACCATTTCAGAGTGTTTTTCCCAGTTATGTCACTCTTGACTTTCTGTGTTTATTAAGCATCCGAGTTCTTGTCATTTCTGCACTGTTTTAGCTTCTTAAGCTATCTTCTTTTGAAGTGCCTTTTTAAAGAAGTAAATCAACCCAAAATTTAAATAATGATTAAACAATAATTCATTGAAGAAGATAGTAGTGACATTTTGACTCAAATGTGAGTTTATTTTCCATAATAAAATATGTCAATGTTTATCCTTATTTAAAGTATAATTTTCTCATATAACAGAGCCAATATTAAGGGAACTATCTATCTTAGAAATATATAAGATGCCATTTTTCATTGTCTGGAGATTGCAAAGCTAAGAAATATTTTATCTGCAGCTATATGAGCACAGCTCTTGAGACAGCTTTGATAGGGAGACATGAGGTTTTTCCATTAATCATTCTTTTACTGCTACTCAGTTTCAGTCATTAAGTTGTAGTGCCCAGAAGGCTTATAGCACAGAGAATTTGACTGCTGCCAGTGTAAAATCACCAATAAGAGGTTGAGCTTTTGAAAAGATCTGTAGCAGTTTGTAAATGTTTTTAAAAGCAGGATCCAGAAGGTAAATAACTCTTAAAGGTTTTTAAACTTATGAAACTAGTTATAAATTTTCAATGTGAATATTGATAAAATTATTACTGTTCCTTTAAAAAAGATGCTCACATTCAAAGCCTAGCCGCATTTCAACAGCAATTAAAGCAGCAGCGGCCTTGAATCAAAACCTTACATCTCTGAGGCTTGAAATAATGAAAGATTAAAAATGCAGCTCTCAGTCTCCATCTTTTCACTGTTCTAAACTTTAGGTTAACTTTGCCTAACAAATTGAAGTTTTATGTTTACAGCTGGGCTATCCAGGGAAGGAAAAGGACATAGCCCAGCAAATGTCATTGCTTCATACTTCTCAGCACATCAGGGCAGACACATAATTTTATACAACTCTCTTTCTGAATACCAGGTTAACATTTTTTTTCAAAGGGAAAGGAAATTCTTGAATTCAAAAACTGTATTTTTCCTCATCTATTTAATCTCATTAAATTGTTTGTGCATGACTATCAATGAGTTTGTACTAATCTAAACACCTAGATAACTATTATCACCTGCATCAGAGAAATCCATCACCTTTTTCATTTGCTGCCTGGCTAAGATACAGCTGATAATGGCAGTGCCATTATCTAAGGTGAAATCCAGCTCTAAGGAGTAGAGCTGGCAATATTTAGGTGATATAAAACAAGAATTAAATATGTTGATAGCACTTTTATCTTTGGAAACTTTTGCAGGAAAGGGCAGTGGTTGAAAATTATTCCTGTGCATGGGACTGGTCCTCGTTCTCCGTGACGAAAAAAATAGCTTACGTGGACCATATATATAAGCCTGAATTTTGGTGGCTGTGAACTCTGAAACACAACCTCAATAAAAGTACAAATAGCTCCAAAAGTCTTGAAATAAATCTGGATTCTCCTGGCTACTGTTTCAAATGGACCAGCTTGTTGGCAGGCCCAAAAGTGTATGGTGAATTTGATTTTAAGGTGAATGTTCTCCCTTTTTAACCTCATTATTTTGTCTGGAGACCTTCCTGCTGATGGTTGTCTGGGGGAGAGATTACATTTCAATTTGGTTTGAAGTAGAGAGCTCAAATGGCTGCTCCATAGAATATGGAGCAAGAAACCTTTCACAGACAGGGAGATGACAAAAGGCAGCTGAACTTTTACTACTTCAGATATCTGTCTGTTTTGCCAGTGTTCATTGTAGGTTTTGGGTGCTTAATGAAGACATTTTTCCCAATTATATGTGGTCATTTTGGAATTCTAAAATTTTTTTGAGGCAGAACCAGTGTGACTCTGTGGAAATAGGTGCCAGTCCCATAATAAATGGAGACACCATCTTCCACCAGGTTCCAGTTTGTCTTTCCTTCAAGAGGTACACCACTGTCAACCACAGTATTCTGTAACTCTCAGCTTCATCTTTTAATGGGGACAAACACCCTATTTACCACCAGTTTTCCTGAAGAAGCAACTATTAAGGCTTATTGCTTATCTTCCTTGGAGTCTGGAGTCCATGCTCAGCAAAAATGATACTTCCAAAACTGTGCAAAAGAATGCAGTCTTTGAAGGTGGATGAGTTCAGACTAGTCCTGTAGGTTCTCCCAGAGCTGAAAGAAATGTCTGTTACATTGCTGCATAAGCAGCACACAGGGTTCACTTTTCCTCATTGTGGCAGAAAGCTTCTAATCCCTGTTTTAATGGGATATATGCAAGAAGACTAATGCTGGTTTGCACACAGACTCCAAACTTAATGACTCCTTTATTTTTGGGATGTGCTTCCTTATATACTATTTTACACAGTAAAATATTGCACAATAAAAAGTGTTTGATTGGTGACACAAAGACCTCTTCAATCACATTGGTCAGACCAGAGGGACATCAAGAAGAAGTCCCTCCTAGGAAAAGGAATTAATAACATAGGCACAGTTTACAAAAACATATCTCTTTACAGAAAATTCCCTGGGAAAAGAATTTCAGAAAACCAAAACATCTCAGG
The DNA here is from genome assembly GCA_013397095.1 of Sterrhoptilus dennistouni. Lineage (NCBI taxonomy): Eukaryota > Metazoa > Chordata > Aves > Passeriformes > Zosteropidae > Sterrhoptilus > Sterrhoptilus dennistouni. The sequence goes on from VWZU01017693.1 coordinate 87,898, forward strand.
CATGAAATCAGGGCTACAGAAGACACAACCTGACACATGTGTGTGAGCATCTCATAGTTCAGCCTGACTGCCAGATGTGGCACATCTGCAGTACCTGGGGGATCTCTGACCACAGCACAAGCTTTGCATTCTCCCTTGCAGACTCCAAACTGGATGCACACAGCTCCTCAAGGAAAGATTGGCTGAGGCTTTATAAAGGAAAACATCTTTCAGCCCCATCTGGCATGGCATATGCCAGGTGTCCCATGCAGGAAGGGAAGCTGTGATGGCTGTTCGGCACTGCCCTTCAGAGCCTGGCAAAGGGGCCCCTGAGTGACTGCTCTGCTCAAATCATAGTGGCCCTCACATTTTTGTGGTCTTGCTCTATTACTGACACATCACACATCACACTGCATTTAAAGCATTTAAATAAAGTGGAGGATCAAGAGTTGTAGCACAGATTTCATCCCGAGCCCCAGATGTGGAATGTGGGAAGTTCACACTTTACACACATGTCCACTGCAGATCTGTGTCCATGCAGGTCTCACTGAAGACAGAAACCTGTCCTCTTCTTTGTTCTGTGGTTCTTTCTATGCAAATCTATGAACATTTTCTTTCTTAATTCTTCAATGATGCTGCACATGTACCCTCCTTAATTAACTAATCTTACTTCTGAAGCTCTATTTTAACCTTTTTTGTCATCCTGGTAGCAAGCACAGGCAGTTCCATTATAATCAAGATAAATTATTATTATTATTCACAATAAATTTTTAGCAGCATATACAGTATATAAACAGCAGGAAATTATTATTTGAACACATAAAGTTACCACAGACCAAAGACTGGTAAGATTGATCCAGGGTCATGGGAGGAGGAGTCTGGCATGCTTTGGAGGAAGGCAGATTTTCACAAGTGGGAATTGAGATCCAGGATAAACATGCACTTCTTATTTTGGCAGCACTGTCTGGACAACACAGCAGCAGTTAGGACAGCAGTGCCTCTGTTGACTATATCATCTTCTCTTCAATACAAAACAAAAAGCAGTGACCTCATGTTCACTTAGACCTTACCTTCAGGTGGGAAAAGTGTCATCTTGCCTGGGAATATCAGACAGAAAATTTCCTAGGGAGTAATTTCACTTGAAAAGCTTCCTTCTAAGACAAAAACCAAGTGCGAGTCATTTAGAGGACATATCCAGTGCAAAGATTTAAGCAAGGTGAAGAAAGCAAAGGTTTAAGAAAGGTTTCTGACCCTTTTTTATTTCCCCACGCAGTTGGTGCTGTTTGGTTTTGGTTGTTCTGCTGTTACGAGCAGGATAGTTCAGCCCAAATGAAGAGTTGTCAGATCTGGCACGAAAACCAGGCATAGAGCTAGAAAAGGCATTGTCATCATGCTGGAAAACTGTCTCAGGGAAGCATTACCTCAGTGACCATGCTGTAGAGAGCATTAGACAAGGGAACTGGCGTGTATAAAGGAATATGAACTTTGAAGAAAATCAATCCTCAGCCTTTTCCATTTTAAAATGACCTGTTAATTTAATTCCAGGAAAAGTGTGGCATATTGAGCTTGACAGGGAAACTTTTCCTCTGAAAGCAGATAATTTTGGCATTGGGTAGTGAAGACAGTGTTTCTTTTTTCTCATCCTTTCAGCTAAAAACGTTATTTTTCAGCATTTGCGTTGAAGATGATAACTCCTTTTTAATAGAAGATGGTGGACAAAAGAAAGGTAAAAGATCTCAGATCAGGTTAGTGCCCTGTGTGGATTCTGCCACTGGAAATGGATCTAAAACTTAACACTGTTGGGGACAATCTGAGATCATTCATAATACAGAGGTGTTGTCACTTAGCCCTTTTATTGGGTAGAGACCTCTGAGAGTCCTCAGCTGGTTTCACTTGAGCTGAACAGTTCTGATATTTATTGCTTCTGTTCCCCACAACTGCAGATCACCAGACCCTCTGATAAATAAGGCACTATTACAGTGAACTCTCCCTGGCTGTGGGTAGCACTGGATACACTCCCCTGGTTAGGAGTGCGGAAGTTTCCACAGTGTGTGGATGGGTCTGTTCAGGGGTTCAGCCCCTTGGTTTATTGAGGCATCAGAGGGCACAGATCTGCTTCCAGTGGGGAGCCATGGCTTTAAATGCAGTGTGATGTGGGGTGACCCCCACCATGACTGACTCCTCTTCCCAGCAGTGTTTAAAGAGTTATCCACAATAACACACAGAAACAGTTACACACAGAACATGATGATGCTTGATGAGCTGCAGAGTAACTCATATTTGCTGAGTCTGGGGGATCTGGCTGTCTCTGAGGCCAGGGCAGCAGGGGCCAGCTGTATCTCCCAGTTTGCTATCCAGCAAGACACCAAGATCGTAACTGGGGCAGGAAGGGGAGTCCCCAGTTAAACAGAGAAAACACAGCACTGAGTAGGTGATATCCTGCCCCAAAATGAGGCAAAGGTTTCCTGATCCCACCTCTTAAACAGTCAGGGGAGCAGGGGCTGTGATTGCTCCTAGGAACAAGACACCTCCTTGTCTCTAACATCTCTGCACGGGCAGTGCTGCTCTGGGTGCTCACAGCCACCCACTCGGGGAGAGCCCAGGGCTCCCTCTCATAGCTCTGCACTGCACCAGCACTGTGCTGGCCCTCTGGCCTCCCACCATTAATCCAAGGAAAACCTCCGTAAATATCTTTTGGCACACAGCTTTGCAGACAAGCAAATCTGAGCACATTTGTAAAGTAATTAACTTCCTTACAAATTGTTTGGATTTGCTTCTCTAATCATAAAAAGCCACACAATAAAAATAGCACTGGCTTTCTCATTACAGAAATGACCCTGTTGCTATCCACAGTTGTCATTCTGCTAGGCTAGGATATAACAATTAGAATTTAGAGTCATAATCATCATTCTTCATCCACCCCTCTGAAAAGTAAATTTCTTGGGACAGATCCCAGGGTGCAGGGGGCTGTTGTAAAACTGAAGCAATGTAATTTTGTTCAAAGAGTGAGAGAGATCAGAAATCTCTCTGCTGACTTCACAAACTATTGACCTTTCTTTATTAATAGCTGTCACAGACCAATAGTTTATCATCAGACTTTACTGTCAGTTTCTGCAGAAATCCTGCAAAGGGAATCTCCAGCTTGAAGGAATCAATAAAAAAATACCCAGGTGAAGCAATGGCTTACCAAAGGCAAAATACAATGTGTATGGTTTGATTGAACACAAAACAAATAAATATCTGGTTAAAAGGAAAATACGAAAACTAGAAACTTGATTTTCAACCTTTCTTCTGATTGCCTCTCATAAGGGTTTCTATTATTACACTTCATTTAAGAGTCTTATCTTTCTAGTAAATGGTTGAAGTAAAGACTCAAAGTTTTGCATTTATGTGCCAGTTGCCTAGTAAAAAGCAGAATTAATAAAATGTGATCTCCATGTGATTGCTGGTGGGTCAATTTTTGCCATGCTTATTTTAGAGGAATACAGCGTATCTGCTTTCACTGAGCCTTGAGTTACACTAAGCTAATAAAACCTTTGGTTCCTCTTCACACAGACTTAAAAGAAAGGATCCTGTTTGTGTTCTGCTCCTTGTACCTTTCTCCAGCTTCAAACCCATGCTCTGTCAAAAAAAATTATCTTTGATATAAAAAGACAGTGCAATGTGTATTATTTAAATTGCATGACCATGGCAGAACAGTGTTCCTAAACTGAATTTTACACTCTGAGCTGTTCTCAGCACGGGGTCATTTCTAGTTTGCAACATGTCAGAAATACGCTGTTGAAGCTGTTGTGTTACTAACCACACACATCTTTTCAAAACCTGGCTTCTCTGGACTCTGAGTTTGGGGAATAATGCCTCTAAGAAACTGAGATTTGAAAAGCAATAGGTTCTGGAGAGTTTCATGGTGACCAGATGGATGGAGGAGTATTGTTAGACAGATAAATAAAAAAATGAATATTCCACATATTAGTTACCCTATACTCTGCAGAATGGTGCCACTGGGTCTTGGCCAGTACAGGCAGAGATCAAGAGAATAACTTAACATTTCACAGAGTGTGAACCAGTTACAAAAGTAGACAGACTGCTAAACATTACTACTGGATATAGGATACCTATACATTTATAGATTAAATCAATAAAAACCTTTAAAAATCAAGTAGAACATTGTCACCAGTTAAAGCAGACCAGATGTTCAGGCAAGCAGGCAGAAAAACAACATGACAAAGATTTTCAGAATGCTAGCAAGGGTGCATTGTATCAAAGCTGTTATGTATAAAAATACATGTACTTACTAAAAACAGTAAGTGAAAGGTGAATCACCACGTGTATACCAAGATTTAAGGAAACATCTTCTGCATTTACTGATACAGTTCTATAGCAAATGGTTCTGGTGGGGAAGCAGACAGTGTTTCAGGTCTATATTCAGCCTTGAGTCTAATCTCTATCCCACCTCTAAGGCAGAGTGAGATAAAAATAGTGGAAATGGCTTTGGTTCATGTACAGTGTCACCCTACTTCATGTGACTTAGTTCTGATCTGGTAATGAATGGTAACAAAGGATATTAAGAAAAATAGGTGCCCAAACCTCCTCTCACACCTCTGGAGATGTTCAGATTGCAGTGTTAACTGGATTTCATATAAACTTTGAAAAAAATAATCATAGATAATGAAGAGAAGAGAATTATTATCCTTTACATTCATTCCTGCCAGATTTACCATTTATACATGCATGTACTCAACTATGATGAGAGTCCTTTTGAAATGTATTGATTGTAGCCTCTGAGAGCTAAATCTCAGTGCCCAACACTGTAATTAACTCAAGATTTATTCATTTATCAAGATTCCTGAACCAAGCATGTCTAATTGCCTTTCTTTATTAATACATTCAAGAATGTTTAACATTTTACTGCCACTTAAACAAGAGTTCTAATAAGATACTGTATCAATTAATGGTCCTGTTAAAAGTCAGCTGGTATTTTTACAATAGCAGCAGAACTCCATGTTACACATTAAACACCATGAAGCAATCATAAGGTCTGTGGGTTTGTTTGGAAAGGTACATTGCAATGATACACTGCCAAGATTTTAACAAGCGTCTCCCACAAGACATTCCTTCCTTAAGAGGATAGTAAAAGGCTCTTGGTTTTGGACTTGCCCAGAAAAGGAGAATGAAGCAACAGGAATTCCACTAGTGTGTTTGTCCTTTAAAAGCAATATGCTTTTCCAAAGCCCTAAGGATGTGAAAGCACTACACTGCACTGCCTTTGTTTGGTTCTTGAAATGTGCTGGCCTTACAGTCTGCATTTGGTTTTTTGTTTGAGTTTGTTTTGAGGTATTTTTTAGAGGAGATCATCAGTTTGAGCCAATCTGAGCCTAGTATACATCCCCACCCCTATGCTCTGTGCTCAGGGAATTCCTCACCTCTGGGAGTATGATGCAGTCCCCATCTGGGTGAAGGCTGGTGCTGAAAAACCTTCATCAGAAGAGGCAACTCCTTCCTTGGTGGACAGAGCAGGACTTGAGAGTTCTCTTGCACTAAAGCTATCCTGTTTGGGAACTACAAATAACGTCCCAAAGGCACCAACAGAGCTGCCCAGAATGGTTTTTAAGCAAGGCATACTGCTATTTTGAAACCAAATTTTTCTAGAGGTGGACTGGTCTTCATCCAGCTTCTATTACGATGCTTTTTTTCAAAGCCTGGTGATGATATGGGTATAATTAGTTGACTACAGTGTCAGTTAAAACAATGGCCTGTGATGTGAGCAACACACCACAAATGCTCTGCATTGTTTTACAGTGGCAATTTTCAGGACATCTTCAAAGAAACCAAATTGAATGATGCATGATGATTTAGCAATCACACTCAGTTGCTTACTTCAATATAGGCCAATAAAGTCATGCTTTTACTTACTGAAAGAATTGCTATAAACTTTATATGTTAGATGCATTACGCCAATTGAAGTGTTTTTATTTCCTTTGTGAATCATAAAATTGTAAATTTCCATAAGCCACTGAACAGGGAAGAGCTGAACACAATAAACTGGGAAAATACTTGCTCACTCAGGCATAGTGGGTAGGGAATTTAAACATCGGGAGCTACCATTTCGGTGGCCACAAGTCTCTGCAGATTTATTTACTGAAAAAGAAATCTATAACCCTGGAAGATCCTCTCTTTTCCTTTCTCTTTCTCGTTTCCAGGCAGCCTCATTTCACAGGGCAATAGCAGAGACAAGATAGCAGATAGCAAAAGAAGTAAGTCCTAACAGGTTCTTTATAAATTTTTCCTCCTGGTATTGGGCAACACAGGGCACACACCATCCTTCAGGCAGAAGGTTCATATTCTGTGCTTCAGCTGGGCCAAGAAGAAGGCAACATCCATAGTCAAGTATCCACCCAGGAAAATAATCCTTGGAAGTGCGCAGTAAATCACCCTATTCATACACTTACCTGTCCCTACCTGCAATACTGAATAAGAAGACCTATTGGGTGGCTCCAACAGCAACATTTTCTGTGAAAATGACTTGATGAAGAGGCAGTTTGATCCTGTAGAGATGTTTACGGTTCACTAACCTACAGTGTACTTGGGCTTTGCGTGTCTGTTTCACTCCTGTGTCCCTCTAGTGATAATTCCAGCCCAAGAAGAGAAATAATCTTCTCAGAAGGGTCTCATGTAGCCTGCTTGGGCAGCCTTCAGGAATCTGACATGAGTTGGGTCCTCAGAGGGCATGTCCATCCTACAGGACCAGAGCAAAGCAGGAAGGAGACAGTTAAACCAGTGCTGGATCAGAAACAGTGTGGTCACACTCAGGCTTATGCGCTTTCCCAGATAAATTAATCTGCCCCAGTGGATATTATGCTAAATAGATGATTCCACCACTTGAACCAGATCATGTACTGGACTGGGCCATGCAAATCCTCAAGAGAAACAGAATATTTTTGTTTGTTTCATGGTTGAAGACCGTAAAACCAAAGAGTTTCAATCTTCACACCAATGATCCTGTGGAACCCGCAAGTGCTCCTTGCCATAGTGCCAGGTTTTCTATTCAGGGAGCCCCTTGCAGTGGGATTCTGTCACCCTTTCAAAACAAAGATTGCATAATTGCTGGAAACAAACCGCTTTGGCTAGGAGGGAATGACTTGTGATATTTTAAAAGCCATTAAGGAATACTTAGCAATCCCATTATCATCTAATTCCACGGTAACCAGTGGAAGGGATCGACTGCCTAAAATACTGCCTGCTTCTTCTATCTATGTTAGCTGGTCTAAGAAATTATTTTACCCCTCACTATTACATGTGCTGCTCTCATCCCTCATCCCCATCCATAACAGTCAGCTCCTCAGTGCCATAAATGAGGCAACAGCAGTTCCCTAGGGTATTTTCTAAGGAATGAACCAAAGGGCTCAATGCAGTATCATCATGCTTCCCTAATTGGCTCTATCACTAGTTTTGAACACCTGTACAATGCTTTTTTTGGGCTCTTTGTTTTCAGACTATTAAGGCCAAAGAAATAATGTTAGCAGCCAATAGCACTGAACAGGGTTTTAGATTATTTAGTTTATTTAGGGTTCAGTTCCACCAAGGTCATACCTGGGTCTCTGGAACCAAGGTTTAATCCCTCAAATCTCCATTGATAAGTCAGGGATAATCATTTCTCTGTCTGTCTGGTCTGCTTGGATTAACACCCTGCAGGAGGTTAATTCTGAATTCTTCCCTGGCAAAGGCAGCTTCTGTATGAAGCCTGAAGGTACAATTATAATACACATAATTCTTAACACAAGCACCTTTTTTTCCCTCAGAAAAAGCCCTTTAATTTAAAGTCATCATTGCAGTTTCACCTTCTTCAAACATCTTTTATTGACAACTAAAACAATTGAAAAGTGAACTTCATGACAACTAGTTTTGGCAGGAACATTTAAATGCAACCATTGGTGAACAGGGCAATGAGTGCAACAGGGTTTGAACAGGGTTTGAATATGGTATATGCTACGTTTTTTCAGTGTCTTTTGGCTTCAGTACCTTTAGAATTGAGGTCATAACATCTCCCTTCCCCATTTGGACCACAGACAATTCAGCATTCTCCTCTGACATCTCCCTGCCAGCGACTGGAGATTTCAGAGCTAAGGTGAGCACACAGGTTGTCAACAAGGTGAAAGGGAAGAGAGAGGTGGTTGTCAACAAGGTGAAAGGGAAGAGAGAGGTGTAAGGAACCAACACTGAGTGACAAGCTGCTGAGTCAGTCAGCAGCAGAAGGAAGAGGTTTACATTCTGCCTCCATGGCATTATCAACCTCCTTCAAAATTATTAAAACTCTAAATCCTGTAAAAAATTAAAGAGTGTTTTAAGTGTTCGGGGTTTAGGGTAGGGATTTATCAGCTTTCAGTTTGTTAATGCTCAAATTTTCCTTGCAAACTCAGATGGGAATTTTTAATGTAGGTATAAATGCAATTTCATTTTGTCACAGAAATTTGAAATTTCTAAAAAACATTTGAACATTTTGAGATTTTAATAATAAAAAATGCTGAATAAAAATGCTTTCCATTCCTCAGTGAATCCCTAAGCATTTTTACTGCCTGTGGCTCAGCTGTAGACTCAAATCCAGAAATTATTAGCAAGCACAATATTTTGGTTTCAATGAACAGCAACTTTGCCACTTAACAAAATAAGAGAGAACTATTTGATGTCTTTCAGGCAGGAGTATTTCGTTTGATCCCAAGGAAGGGAGTAGGTTTTACTTGTCCTTTCCAGAGTCCCTGTGATATGAAATTGTTTCCCTAACGATACCACAAACTGAATGCCCCCAGATAGGGGCAAACCTCAGAATTACAGGGAGCATCTCCAACCTTGCCCACTTGTTCTTTACATAGCCATTTCTAAACCAGCAATATCAGAGCAGCTGGTTCAGAATATCAAGATCAGGACAAATTGTACCCGTTTTATGGCTGCCCAGCTCAAACACAGAATTTTGTGGTCAGGAGAGCACCTACTTTTGGTTCACAGAGTAAACCTTAATCCTGTGTATGATGATGGCTCCTCCTCTGGGTGTCAGATGGAAGCAGAAGAGCTGATACCAGTGGCACAATTACTGTCTCATAGGGGTTGGGATGGTCCTGAATCCAAAACAAGTGAAAATATCCCAGAATCCTTCTAATATCAGTGTTCTGAGCATCAGCCCTTCCACCCATTCCAAGAGTATTCTGGTAAGTGAGAAGCATGTCACACCAATGCCAGGGCATGGCTTAATAGCTGTATACAATAGTTTAATAGCTTAATAGCTGTAATACATCACTATTAAAAGAAAGCGTGTGATGAGCAAACTTTGGGATTCACTGGAACCCACTGGAAGCATCATCAAGTCAGTAAACACTTTGGAATTAGTTCAATGTCAAAAAATGGTTAAATGTCGGTAAGTCCCCAGTGTTATTGCTTTGTAAGAGAATCATAGAATGGTTTGGGTTGGAAGGGACCTTAAAGATTATCTGGTTCCAAACTCCCTGTCACAGACAGGGACACCTTGCACACCAGGTTGCTCACAGCCTCATTCCACCTGTCCTTGAACACTTGCAAGGATCAAATATCCACTTCACACAACCAAATTTATGCCTCAGAAGGGCTTAGAAACACAAATAAGTGAACTGATGACTGTTGATGGATCCACCACAGCAAACAAGGTGTGAGTCAGAAAACTGTGAGGAGCCCAAAGGTATCCAGGATGTCCATAGGGGGCTGACAGGTCTGATGCAGGACTTTCAGCAGACCATGATCTGCAGTATACCCAGGGATGTGGGAAATGGTGCTAACTCCCACTGAGAGACAACTAAGTGTTGATGGACGTTCCTGTGTGGTGCATTCTACATAATGAGAAAGCCATTCTTCCAAGACACACTTACAAACAAAACAGCCACACAAGGGTTAAGGGGAAAGAAATTTTCATCCTGTTTTTATGTAAAAAGGCAGAAAAAGAATGATTTACTTAGAGTCACTGAGGAGGTCTATGGTTCATAGACCAGTCTCATTCTGGTGCATCAATCAAAGACCACACTCCCACAGTCCCCATCTGTGTGCACAGACACACCATAGTAGGGTGGACTGTCTGGAAAAGGGGTGTAGCATTCCACAAACGCTGTATTAAGACTACAGATTAACAAAGGTGTGAACAAGACAGAGCCTCTTCTGGGTCACCCAAATTTTGCCAGAGAGAAGCTACGTCAGGAAAGTAACTGAGATGAAGGAAAGAAAAATATTGCTTTAAGTTCTCCTGGATTCCCTCCAGGATCTGTGTTAAGCACTGCTGGCTAAACATAAGAATTTTATTCTTCTCCTCCTTATTCTTCTCAAAAAGTGATGCTCCCATGCTGCTTTTAGGACACTGCACACAACTGTGTGTTGCGCAAGGAATCAGAACGTTCTGTCTCTGCCTGTGACACAGCTTCCCACCGGACAGCATCATTTCTGTGTGGTTAACATGGACACAGAGCTGCTCTGCTTCCAGAGCCAGAGAGACACAACCAGATCATTAATTATTTCCATACCTTCAAAAACTTCAGGCAGAAGTAAATAGTCATGGAAGCTCATGCCAGGACATGGACCTCACACAGCAGAAAACTCTTGGTTTCTTGGGAGCCCATCCCCTCAGGTCTCTCAAGCTCCTTTCATGGACACGGCAATTAGTGCCCTGAAGACAGGATGGACATTGATGGATCATGTGTCTTCACTGGTTGTAAGGCCTTCCCTCCCCCCATACTCTTGTGATTTAAGATCTTCCCTTTTAAATTTTACATTTCCTCTTCTGCTAGATATATTTTTTCAGCTTCACTTGCATGGGTAGGATTTTGTCCCAAAGCAGCCTGTCCTCCCCCAGTTTCCTCTTCCCCCTCCTTACTTGCTGTGAATAAGACCTCTCTGTCTAAAGCAGCAATTGCTGAAGAGCCTCAAGAGTACCCATTCCTTGTCCTCTCCCTGTTTTGATGCACTGATTAGCCTCTTATTGGATCAATAGCCCATCTGCCTTTAGAAGTTTTCTAGCATCCTGATGCTAAATTAAAACAGAGAGAATCAATCCTCAGTTAATTTACCCAACCAGACAATTTATATCTCTCTTCTGATCTGCCATCATGTGAATTTTTACAATACTGACATACTGTTAGGCCTTCCCAGACAAAGTAAGTACTTTTATAATGTTAAATTATCCTCTTTATTAGTAACTCTCAAATGTGACAAACCAGGAGATTTATTGTATAATGTTGCATAGTTCGTGGTTGAACTTGTTAAAACTCACAGCTATTGTAATGGAGCAATTTGCTAATTAACAGTGGATTTTGCTTGTTTTTAATGGACTTTGGGGATACATTTTAGACTTAGATTAAGATTAGTAAAAAAAAAAAAAGAGTTCTTGTTAATTATTTCAAATTGAGTGTTATGCTAATAGTAAACAATCAGTTCTTTCCTGACTGAAAATTAATGTTCTATAAATAATTACAAAACCAAGCTGCTGTGTGAGTCCCAAAAGGAGATGGCAGACTTAGAAAAGATTCATGATTCTTTCTTGTGGGTTAACCACCATGGCCTCACACTTTGGGAAAATTAGGCATGAGCCTTTGTGGCTTCCTAGTGTTTTTCTACCCTGGCTGAAAAAAAATAAATAGATAAATAGAAAGAGAGAGAGAGAGAAACAGGGAGATAATCTGCAGAAGGAATTTTGACAGCAAAGATATATGGTGTTACAGTTTGCCAATTCTCAGATCACTTCTCAAATCAAAACTCAATTAAAATATTAGCATCCATCCCACCAGAGATTTCTGCCTTGTAAGAAATATATATATTTTATACTTGCTTTTGCACAGGGAAATCTTGGAATGGAAAACTGGGAAGAGAAGAAATTGAGTTGTATCCATTGATCCCAGTTTAGCTGGTAATGTAGGAGACTGATACACATCCTCTTATAGACTGCCTAATTCTCCCACTGAACTTCTAGGAATTAAGATGTTCCTTTATATGACTGCAAATATTTGATTATTCATTTTGATTAATATTATCTTTTTCTCAGGACTCTAATCTCTTTAGTGTCTTTCTATGCCCCTAAGGATGCCCTGTCCAGTCAGTGGAAACAGACAGACACCTCTTGTGCCTAAATCAGTGAAAGATCTCTAAACTCACAGACTAAAGGATTTCTCATTTAGCAAAGGAAAAGTTCATGTTGGCACAGGAGGCAGAACTCCTCTGGGCATCAGCATCACTTAGATAACTCAGGAGGACAAAAGGCTTGCAGCAGTTTGTCATGGCCCTGCATGGCCTGTCCCCAGCCCATTCCTCTGCCAGAGCTGACACTGTGCACATCATGCTGTGGGGTGGAAGAGCAATGAGTGCAGCCAGGCACCAGGGCTCCCAGACTTTGCCTTCTCAGCAGATGGAACTCTACAACATTCACAGACTTTTGGTCAGCAGTGGAAGAGGAAGAGCTGCCAGGAAGGTGGCAGCTCTTGTTCCTGATGAACAAGTACATCAGGGCTTGATAGCACTGCTGGGGATTTCCTTCCATCCTGCTGCACTGAGCTGTACCTGGCTCTTACAGAGATGCTAATGCTTCTTCAAGACCAAGGACATCTCTCCCCAAACTGCAGTTTTGCCATTTCCACCTCTGTACTTTGGATAACTACCTACTTGGCCTCCATCTGAAGCCTGCTCAACCATGTGTTGTGTCTTACATGGCACAGCAGAGCCACAGAAATCAATAAAATGTTCAACAGACAATTGCCTTACTTTCCTTCTCATTCCTGAGTATTGGCTTGGAGTCTGTCAAAGCCTGTGATAACCCTCAGGCCTACTGCCTTATTCTAGCACAAGGGAAAAAAAAAAAAATCAAAGATTCTTTAATGAAATGTGACATTTTCTCTTTGTCATCTCCTCTCTGTGTGCAGCCTCCATGCCTTGCTCAGACAGGGCGCCGTTCTCACTACTTACCTTTCTGTTAGCCAGCTAAAAAATCTCCCCCCAGCTCCTACAAACCAGAACTTTGAAGTGTCCAGAGACCTTTGCTAAAGAGCTGATGAGTCTTAATGCCCAAGAAGTATCCAAACCATAAGAACATCATGGGAGAGAAAACAAAACAGCATTAGCTTCGAGTTGGATAAGTGTGTGTTTTCCTAACATACCTCCCAGACTTGTGTCAGTCCTGAGGTCTTCCTCGAAACCTGAGTCCTCAGGTGAGAGGGAGATAAATTCTGTCTGTTCTGTAAGTAAAATAGGATTTCAATTTGCTGTCGGAGCTTTAATTAAAACACTTATAGATCAACTTTACTGTGTCAAATTGTCTACGCCAGTATTACTATAGGCAGATGAATGTTAGCTGTGAAAACAGGCAAATACACTCCCCTAGACTAATGAGTAATTTCATAGCCATTGATTTTTGACTTTGAAAATTCTCCCACATGCTTTTGGGAATTGGAACTTGTTACAGGTGACCTCACAGCAGATTTTTTAAACCTTTTGTGAATGTAGAAAAAGAGTAATTTTGTCCATTCAGGTTTTTCTGTGGCAGACATTACATGTAAGCACTTCCATCCCAGGTTTTGAAACCCAGACTAATTGCTGAATTACTGTATTTTACATATAATACATAAGCTACAACTTATGAGATACTAATAAACAACCACAATCTCTTTCTGTAAGAGTAAAGACATAGATCTACAGTTAGTATGAGTATCAGCTTTCTTTTCCATAATTATGAAAAGTCAAATTGTGTACCAGGATAAATTTCCTCATTGGGATGCATCTGTTTATGCCAATGAGTTACACTGAGAGAGCACAAAATGGAAGTAACTGTTACTGACTTGAAAGCAGGTGTGTGATTTAGTACATAACAGGTTATTTGAAATGGTTGCATAACTAAATGGGCAATTTTACAATTAAAATTAATCATTTAATCCACATAAACATTGTGAAGCTTTTGGTAAATTCTGAGTGTTTAAAATCAGTCAGTGCAGCACCTGAGCACCTCAGAGTCACTAAGACATCATCTTCAGATTGTTTCCCCAGAGCAGCTGCTTTAGTCATGGCTGTCACTTCTCTGCTCTTTGCTCAGCCCAAGTGCAACAGGATGTCAACTCTTCCAACACTCCTTGAGTGTCCAGGCTTCATAGGAGTGAAGAGTAGGCTGTGCACAGGGTATCCGAGACATGGACAGACACCCAACTTGTGATTTATGGGTGTCGTAGGAGAGTATCCAATGCCACACAAGAAATTACGGCAGAGCACCAGATTTAAGTGAGGCCCTGTACCCCTCTTCACCCAGCAGATGAGCTCTGGGTTTCTCTAAGGACATGTCATACATGTTCCAGCCAGAAGTTACCCTGGGGTCACTCAGGGCGAAAAGTAATGAGAATTGAAGAAAGCAAGAATCACCACAGAGATAGAAAAAAAAAAAGAACCTTTTCTAATCAGAAGAAAATGCACTTGGGATGTCCATTGCTTTAGATTTGCTCCACACAGCAGCACCATAATGATGGCACCACTTGAAATTGCTCGCAATCAGGATGCACCTCCTGGCAGCCCCTGGGATGGGACATGGTGACATCTCAAGCAGAACAGAAAGAGACTGTTGATAGTGTCAGTGTGTTTACAATGGCAGTAGTGGCAGAGGATGAGGGACACCAATCAGAGCAGATGACACAAAAATGAGGTTCAGGACAGTGGTCAGGGTGAGGGCAACAGCTTCTCAGGGCAGCTGGACCTTGGGACAAAGCCTGCAGAGGCAGCTGCCCAATGCTCCAGCCACTCATACCACAAGACCTCATGCCACAACAATTGTGCTCTGACCACATCTATTCAAGGACTTGCCCCAGTAAATATGGGGCTTATTTTAGCTGCATTACTGTATGATTTGAGTTAAACCCATCTCCTAGGGTGACTTTTTGATGTTTGTACCTAGTTGTCTGTTCTGTTTATGCTGGACTTTGAGTTCTATACCTTTAAGACTGGTTCTGAGAGCAAAGAGGGGGGTAAGAAGAAGCACATAGTTTGTTTGCAGAAATTGCACTCATTCCTCTGCATTCCACTCCTGGACTGTGTTGCCCCTGGACAGACAGTGGGAGAGAGCTTCCCTTTCCTTTTGAGTTAGCTTTTAGCTAGCTGAGGCAGAGAAGTTCCCTGGACTGTGGTTATATTTTTCTTTTTCTTGGAACTGTTGAGGACTGAAAAACCCAGAAAACACCCAAGCTCATGCCTGCAGCCCCCTGGGGCCCAGGATGGCATTTTCCAGCACCAGAGGGACTGATAAGAGACTGGGTGAGCTGAGCTACACCCACAGCAAGGACTTTTTCAATTTTGCCATCTCTCTTCAGAGCAGCGAGGGGTTTTATTGTTTGATATTATTCATTTTTTTTAATGCTTGTGAACACTTTGCTTGTTCAGTAAACAATTTTTACCACTTTTCTCTAAGAAATTTTTTCTCAAAACAGTTGGGGGAGGGGACAATTGAATTTGCCTTCTTGAGGGATCCTATTCAGAGGTTTCCTCCCAAAATTTGCCCTAAACCAGGACAACCCATTACAACAGAAAGACTATTCCACCATATCTGCTATCAAGTGTCTGTCCCAGCTGGCTACAGGAAGGTGGGAAGGCAGCCTGGTGGTTATGCAGCTGTCAAGCAATAATCCAGCATTATCTGGGTCCTGCATTCAGTTAAAAAATCATGCACATGCACTAGACATGCAATTGCATTAATCTCATCCATTGGCTTTATTTACATACTTAATATTAGTGGCAACTTTTTCCTTCTCCCATGGTGCTGTCAGAGGCATCCTGTCCATCACTGCAAGCGTGAGGACTTAATTCCAGCTACTGCATGCATGGCCTCAGGGCACCAAAGAGCAGAACAACAGTGTGGTTTGATTAACAGAGTTCCTGTCCCCATCAGCAGCTGAGTCTCCTTGAACAAACACAGTCCAGCTGCTTCTTGTGCCGTTATGCATTCAGATTTGCCTTTATTATACAATAAATGAGAAATCAAGAGTAAACAAGAAGGTGAGGGGTTTATTGAGCTCCTTTACTGTGACTACTGCTTCTACTGGCATTTCCTTTGACTTTTGACCTTGCTTGATGCAAAAGCTCTGGTCTCCTTGCAGCTAAGCTGCGGCTTTCTCTGAAGTACATGGGTTGTAATGTAATACCTGTGGATATAGTACCAAGGGTAATTAAGATGTTTGTTGACTTTTGTTCTGCCCCACCAGTGTGTAACCATGTCTGTAGGAAACCACTGTTTGCTTGCTGTTGAAGTGCCAAACATTGGTGCATAAAATTGCCGAAGTTCCTGGTCTTCAGTGTTCTATGCTTCTTCATTACTAATTGAATAAAATTCAAGCCAATGTGTTTGGCAAAGAGCACGTGAAGGTTCCATTTACAATGCAGGAAACAAACATTTATAAATTGGTTATACAGTGAGGACCATACTTAGCTTGCTCTTTAATGGCAAATGCCCAAGGCATTGTGAAATTATTCAGTCTTGCATGAGTGAGGCCAGATGAAGTACACTTGACCAAATATCAGAGTCTCCTAGAAAATACTAGAGTGCACCCTAAACTCTGCTAATGCTATTAATCAGTTCTCCACTGACTACAAGGGAACTGGACACACCTGATGGCTGACTTTTCACTTTTCTCAGTGGGTTCACCCAACCCACTGAGAACTGAATATGTCAGCAGACACGTTTCACAACCACTGTATGATGAGCCCAGAGAGGAGTCAGTCACTCAAGATTATGTCAGGGGTATATCCTCCACAGTAGGCTGTGGGCATGGAGGTTGGACACAAACAATTTACCTGCCCAAAAGAACCCAAATACCAAGACATCTCCTCCACTCTGAGGGATTCTTTAACCTTTTGATAAGGGACTATTACATAACTCTCAAGCAGATTTGGTTTACCTAAACCCAAGTATATCTGATGCCATATAAGATGCCCTTGTGTATCTGAAGTAGACAGCTGTGATCAGTCTTCTAGATGTGACACATAAACTACATGAAATCTTCTCCAGCAGCTGAAGGTTAGGCTGGGCAAGGCAGGGCATCTGAAATGTCACCAGACCATATATTTAGGCTAATGATTGATGTGGAGTACAAGCAACTCAAAACCCGTCCTAAGATTCGTCCGCACCTGACTTTCCTCATGAAAGCTTTTCCTCAGCAAAGCTGACTTTCCTCATCCTTCAAGCATCCTCTTTCATCTGAAAGCATGTCTATGAAGCTTTCCTGAGATTTCTATCCTGCCCTTTCTTAGGCCATTCCCACCCATTTTGGCCCATGATTATTCTCTGTAAGCTGAAGAGTCATGAGTGGAAAGGTGCACGTACTTCTCTTGGCTTGATTTTTAGTGAGCTAAAGCACACCCTGGAGAAGGCCATCCCTCTCTCTCTCTCTCTCGACTATAACAGCTCTGTGTGTAAAATCTTTTAGTTTGGCTTCTGAATTAAGTAACCAAAACTGCTTGGATGAGTCTAAATGTTGGAGTTTATTAGTCTAAATTGAGAGTACTGTGTGCATGAGAAATTATCTCCTTCTGTAGTCCAGAATTAAGCCCAGAGCATTTTTAAGGTATATGTATTTAGAAAAAAATATCATGTGAGATTGAATTTCTGCTTTTCTTCACAGGGACTCCAATGAGTACCTCCACCTATTAAGAGTCAACAGTTTCCAGCTGGTTAATGAGACTGAGTGAATGTTGCACAGTCTGTGTTGATGGGCATGATTAATTGTGGAGGGTCAGCTCAAGTATATCCTGCAACTGGGTAAAGGTGGCACTAATGCAAATTGGTCAGCTGGGAATAAACATCATTAATTCCATAGGACATGGCAGATAAACAGCCTATGGAGAGGTATGCATTTACAAACCACTGAAAGACCAACTTGTGTAGGGTTTATCCTGAGGTAGCAATAAAGGTAATCAATTTGGATTTAAAGATGTTTGCAGAGATATGATGGACCAATTGAGATGAATGGCTAAGCCATGTACCTGATAGCCTGCACTGTAAGACAGTCAGTCAGCAGTAACTGGCATTGTAAAGAGCAAGGTTTGTGCTGTACACTTGGCCATCAGCAAAATTTCTGCTCCACAGAAGACAACAGGGTTTCAGAAAAACAATATTGTCAGGTGGGACTAATAGTTAAACTTCCCCCCCAAGTAATTAACAGGGCAAATTCCCTTATCCACCCATTCCCAGAGGTGATTGTATGCAGAGGTACTGGGCCATTACAATTTCTAGGAAAGCTGATTTATGTGCAACTGTCCTGTTCACCCCTTCTTCTACCCTGAGCCTCCAGTTCAGATGTAAGACAGGCTGTTTCCTTGGCAAGTATTAGTGAGAGCAATTGGACATGCCACACTCCCAGATCAGTAGGTACTCACCATATTTTCAAGTTCTCAAAGGAACCCTCAACATTTTCATGCAAAATTTATATTTTCCCTAATGAGAATTTTAGTTCTGCAAAACTAGCATATCCTAGTAGGAAAATTCCCAACCATCTGTAAATATAAAGGCAAATTTGGGAAAAGGCAAATTAGGCTTAGGCTCTCTCCCTCTGACTCATGTCTTTTTCCTCTGCACCCATACAATCTCTGTGACACAGGCATTAAGTAATGGCTGAAATTATTAAGTACAAATCAATTAATAAAAAATAATAGTTTCCCATGAGTAATAAAAGCTCTACGGCAGTGTGCTCATAATAATGTAATTACTGGTGGGGTCTCTGCTTAAATTGAGATCAACCAGTGGCAATTTTCACCCAGCTACATTTCTTTGATTAATATATTTTTCTGTACATACAAAATAAGCCTGCTTTTTGGAGTCTTAACAAATATTTAAAACACAAATCTTCTATAACTTAAAGACTAGATAACAATCACCTGATAATTAAGCACAATCTGCAATTAAAAACTCACATACAGTTGGGCAAAACCTTCATACAATCAAAGCTCGGATGCCATGAGCTGATGTGACTTTTTACATGCATTTTGCAAAGCAGCTGCTCACTGCCTTTTGTAAAGCCTCAACAGGAGCCCTCTAATGTCTCATTGTGAGCTCCAGACCTTCACATTCTTTGGCCCTTTCCTTTCCAGCACAGCTCTGCATTAAATCTCCATAGGTCTGAATGTGGCTTCTTTGTAGCCTGAATATACTGAGAAGGTAGCACTTGTTAGCACAAACAGTTTTAAATTTTATTCTTTTATTAACTGATTGTTTTCAAACCAGATTACATGAAGCATAAGAAATCAGTCTCTGTAATAAAAGACCATTGGCTCAGCTGCTTGAAAATGGAGACACTTCCACTAACCATGTCATGAACAGAGAAGTCACTGGGTGTGTATCTCTGAAATCCCTATTATCCTGAGAACATGTTCCTATCCAAGAACATGCCTGGCACCTTCCTTTGGTACTAACATAGGAATATAAAGGAAGCTAGCAAGTATTTCACTGGGCAGGGGAGCAATTTATCAAACTGGCTCTATATAGTCTGGAAATTACTTGTTCTTTCTCTATCCTGAGTACTGATGATTAAGAAAAGACAAATGGTGTTTCACTCACTATAGGAAAATATTGCAGTGCTAGATAAGACAGCAAACACAGATATTCAGCTGGGTCTCCTCATCCCCCTCATCATACTAAAAATGAAAGAAGGAGTTCCTTTCTGAAACCTCATATTCTTGCCTAGGTTTTTAATCAAGAGTATACATAAGAAATTGAGTTTACACAATTCTGATTTGGAAAATACTACATTTACGTTTTTTCTTTATTTTCCAGAGGGCTTTTCTCACTTTTTTATTTTTTTAAAAATAAAAATCCCCATTAGAGGGGCTGAGAATTGATTGCTAAAAGCTTTCAAGGAGAAAGGAAGAAGGAAGTCTTACTAGTCATGTCCAAGGCTGTTCTGTTTCCTGCACAAAGAGGAAGTCTGAAATATTCTGAATTCCAATAAATAGATAAAATAAAAATATCACCTCAGCTCACTAGAGGAACAAAAAAATGAGAGTCATCTTCCCTAACTCTGCCTGTGGTATGAGCTTCCATCTAAGCAGAGTGCCCAGGCTCTCTTTATGGGCAGTTCAGGGAGTGCCACACGGAAGTACCCAAGATTCTGCTGACAACTCTCCACTGATTGTAAGTGCAGCCCAGGTGGCTAGCTCAGATATTGATTACTGCACTGCAGGCAATCACTTTAAGCAGATAAATACTTCCCTGGAAGCCCACACTCTCCCCCAAGGGCCTGTGCTTCTGGGAAAGGGGGGATGATTAAGAACTGACCCAGTAAACTTTCTTCATTTTGTAGAACTTCAAATATTTGCCTCTTGTGGAGCATATGATATTGAGAGTCAATTGAGAGATGGTTATTCGTGACTTTGCCAAAATGCTCTGCAGAAGTGCTGACCATGTTTTGGATCTGAATGTTTAGGGAAGATGGGAATTGGGCAGAGAGGGGAGGTGAGGTTTGGGAATGGGGTACATAGCTGCTGGGGTTAAAGGATCATATAATCAGAGTATCCTGAGCTGGAAAGGACCCGCAAGGTTCAAAGCTCAACTCCTGGAGCTTCAGGGCTGGATTATGGCTGAAAAAAGAGAATAGGAAACGTTTGGCAGGAGATGGCAGCTGAAAAAAGAGAAATAGACTTTGAAACGGGATGATAGGTAAAGCCAAAGGGATGGGGTGTCAAGGGAAGAACAGGAGAATTTGCTGTCTACTGAAAAACTGGGATCCATGACCCCTTGCTTGAGGCTCCTCTCACTGGCAAAATGAATGAATGAATGAGTGAATGAATGAATGAATGAATGAATAGAAGTTCATGTTTATTCTTGCTTCTGTCATAACTGAAGCACCTAAGCAGAATTATGTAGTACTGGAGAAGTAACTCCTGGAAATCCACAGCACCCAGCTGCAGGGACCAGACTGCACTTTCCAGTGTATGAAGTGTCTCAATGTCTGTTAATTCCCATTTTCACTTACCAGGAATCTGTGAAATTCATGTATGTCCCCACTGATCCCCCCTTTCCCTCCTCTTCCATTGCCACTCCTGGGATCTATTTTCTTGGGTCTGGTTGATTCAAAACAAGAAACTAAAGTTATGCTGCAAATTAACGATTACAAAAGCCAGCAGCAATCACTGTGGCTGTTCCCCTTCCAAAATTAAGGAGAGTTTGCCATCTAGAGGGGAAGTAAGACAGAATTCTGATCTGTGGTAGCAGCTTTCGATTTGAGTACAGGCAGTTCAGTGTTACAAACTGGGCAGCAGGACAACGACAGGCTCATACCACATAAGGAAGAGAGTGAGTTGTTTCTTTCTGAGTCTGGCACAAAAAGTCATTTTCTTATCTAAATTGTGCAAGCTGAAACAGACAGTTTAATTAAGCTCAGCAGATCGATGGCATTCATATTCAGCAGAGGAAAGACCTTGCCAGAGATTATTTTTTGAGCTAGTCTTCTCCACTAGGTATGTAGACACAGCTGGGTTGATAACTAGCAGTGGGTAAATTTTTTTCCAGTGCAGCTGGAGGTTGGCCACAAACTTCTGCAGAACCCCAGAGCTTCATCCCATGAGGATGGAAATCTTCCATTTTTATACCCACATTACACCAAAAATTACTCCTCTCCAGTTCAAAGGTTTCCCCTGTATATTTTCTCCATGAGAGATGTCAAAATGTGTTCTCATGGTTTCTTTTATTCTCCTGGGAAAACCATGAGGGTTTTCCCCTTTTCCTTTATTTTCTTTTCCCATTTGGTGTTTCTTGACTGCATTAGGATGCTCTGTTCTTGCAAGCCCTGAGCTGTGCTTCCATCCATACAGTGGCTCTGCATTTCACTTCACTTGAAAATATTCCATTTTCCTCAGGGAGGAAGGACTATTTGTCCCCCAAGGCTCCCTTCCACCAGCCATTTCTGCAATCCTCTGGAGCACAGACAGGGCTAGGAGCAGTCCCTGCTCCATACAACACACCATGAAACATCATGGACCCCATGGGGCTCCATGGGGCTTGTGGGGCTGTGACTTGGGGAGGGTGGCTCACCCAGGCTGCAAAGCACTGACAGACACCAACGCTGTTGAATAAATATCCCTTTTGTAAACTACCTGCAAGTGATTAGGAATGATGACAAAGGCAAAACACAAGGCAGAGACCTCCAAGCATGTCCTGATTTTGAATGCTTGTCGGAATCCATGTCAGGCACTTGGTCATCAGTGTGCTGGAGATGCACACCAGCAGAAAACCAGATCTGCCTCCAGGTTTCATATGCTTTCCTACTTATTCTTATTCTTATTCTTATTATTCCTACTTTTCTTCTGGTGATTTTGTCAACTTGTCTTTGCTTTCCCAATGTCCTGGCACTCAGTTCTCAATATGCTCATGGGCTACTGCAGGCATTGCTGTCATGACCTGTGCAGTACTAACGAAACCATCTGTTGGGTCAGCCTGTCATTTTACATGCCATTCCAAGCTCTGATTCCATGAGATCACACAGGCAAAGCAGTCACAGCCCTCACAGCAGTGCCCTCGTGATTTTAGGAGGTGGCTAAGCTACAGAAAAAGTCCTTTTTCTGGATGAGACGCTAAGCTGCTGTTGTGAACACTTGTGACCTTTGAAGTTCACAGACTGCTTTCTTTAAAAAAAAAAGCTTATGTTAGAGGTCCTGTTTCTGGGTGGAGAAATGTAAATTTTGCCTCTATTTGCCCTTCACTTTTAAATAGCACAGTAAACTGACTTCTGAAGTGCATTCAAGGCCTCCTCTAGCTTATAAAAAGTGTCCAGGGACAATTAAATGAGATAACAATATAGATATTTAGATCTTTTCCACCCACTCCTTTCGGGCCAAGGTGCATGAGTGAATTCAGGCAGTTAATCAAGCTACTGATTGTCAGCTAAGCCACAGTAATGGTTGGTGCCTGACCATGCATGTGTCCTTAGCATAATGCAGCTGCAAAGTAAATTTTGCCAGCTTAGCTCCTAATGAAAATGAAATCCACTGTAGAGACAGTTTAAACTAACACACTTCTCAGTGGGTCAGGCTTGAGGCATGCACATGGCTAGTTAGCAGGTTTCATATGATGGGCATTATCAGTAACTCAATTATTCCTTATCATGTGCTCAGACCAGGGAAATTAACCATTTGGAAAAGTGATGCAAGAGAGGATTGAACTGGCTGAAACTGCTCTGCATAAAGGGCTCACACAACCTGAGTTGTTTCTATGCATAACCTTAACTAGAGATGAGGAAAATTCATTGGGAGACTTTTAAATTGAGATTGGTTTTGTCTCTAGAAATACACACACATTCAAACAGAAATGTTGAGCCTGGCATAGAAAGTTTGGGGTGGGATTCTTTCACCCATGTGACACAGAGTCAAACTAGATAGCCAAAGTGAACTAAGTGAACTCTTCTTGACATCAAAACCTATGAAATAATGAATCCTTGTGGTTCAGTAAGGTATAATTCACCGTCTATACCAACACTCCCTTCCCACCCCCTGGCATCTTGCCCACTGAGGCTACAAGTCTGTAGTAAAGCTGTGTGCCATGAGTCTAGGACAAATGAATGAGAAAAACTAACTGCTTAGCAGAACAAAGCTAAAACACATCAGCTTCCACTCCCTGATGCACTGGTATGTGGAGTATTAAAGGCATTTGAACCACAATCCCTGTTCAAATCAGCTCATGCATCCATTCTGGACAAGAGAGCAGCATTTCAATTTCTTGCTGCTCTGGTGATTTGCTTGAAAGCAACATGTTGAAACTCCCTAAACCCAAATTCAAGTGATATTATGTCTATCCCATCCAACCTGGCTTTGAAGAATTCCCTATGTTGAGTCCAAAGTTTCTGCACTGGAAATGCTTATGTAAGAAGCAGCTATTATTTGTAATGAAAATGTATCATAGAAAAGAGCATTTTCAAAAATTTGCACTAGAAGATTGAAAGAAAAAGTATTCCCCTGTCTTGGATTTAAAGCTTTTTTTATATTGCTATTAATATTAAACTTTACTACTAAACTGAACTCAACTTCTGAGCCTCAGCTGGTATTTTGCAATTTTACCCTTCAGCCTAGTTTTTTTTTTTAATTGAAACTTCTAGAATATACACTTTCTGTTCAGCTTTTGCAACTTCCTGCATGAATGAAATATCCCCTAACCCTGACCAGAAAACCCTTCCACATCTCTTTCAGAAATTCGCTTCAGCAAATGTAACATCCTCACCAGAAGGAAACACAAGCTATAAAACATGCTGCAGCCTTCCTTTCTGTCTGGCTTGCTTCAGACTTCATTCATAAAAAAAGAGAGAGAGAGAGAGAGAGAACAAGAAGAAGTGACAGTTGATTCAGAAAGTTGTACAATGTAAACACTTGTCCACAGATGATGCATTGAGGGTTGGTGTTGCATATCTTTGGGGACAACATATGCCTGTCTTCCACACTTGTCAAATCCTAACGGCCATTGTTATCAGCCCACAAAGGCTTACAAATTCCTACCTGTCACTGAAATTCTTAGAAAATGAGAAACCAGAACAGACTGAGAAAAAAAAAAATAACTGTGATCCTTCCTATTCTGCCATTGCCTGGCCCCTTTAGCCTTTTCTCATAAGCACAACCCTTACTCAGCAGAGCCATCCTATTGATACTCTCAAGACCTCTCAGTCTTTTCAAAGGATGCAGATAGCTGCATTATTTTTTTATTTATAGACAAATTCAGAATATTCCTTATGTGACAGAATTATTAATTCTAATTGTTATAAGTATTATTATTACTGTTGTTTCCATTTTGCAGAGGAATGAGACAACATTAGCCTTCCTTTTCAGCCTTGATCTGGATTTATGTTAAGGTTTGCCAAACACACAGGCAGGACAAGGATGAAAATTTTCCACCCTTCTGGGATAGCAGAAATGTCACTTTCTCCTGAATTTTTAAGGCTTTATGAGACCTTGCCCACAGCACACTCTAGGCAGAAGCAGTACCCTTCCCACCTTGCTAGATCTCATCAGGGTAATGGAGGTACAGACAGTCACCATAGCTTCTCCTCATCTCTGGACCTCTCTTTCTATCCCAGCTCAGCCTCCATGTTCCTGTGACCCGAGATCCAGCCTCCTCAAAAAATCCTTCTTGGCCCCTGCCTCGATTTGTTTCTAGCAAGCAGAGGGATTTGCACTGTGTCAGGTCCCTGGCAGCAAGTGAGCATCCAGCCCATGGGTGCTGCTGGTGTCTCTCCAGAGGCTCTCTCCCAGGCTGCTCCCTATCTATATCCATCCCCAGCGCGGGTGGCCCTGCAGCCCCGAATAGAAAGGCATCCCTGGCACCGGGGACATGAGCGGGAGCTGCTGCAGAGGGTTCCCACGACTGGGAGCTGGCTCTGAATGGGCTGCGTGTCAGCAGGCGGCAGGAATGCGGGGAATGTTCAACTGCAGGGCAGCCCACTTTGGGGGATTAAGGCACATGACTTCAGACAAGAGCGATAGCCATAGCCGCCCTGAAGGCCAAACCCCCCAGAGAGCACTTTCTCCCCTCACAAGAGGTGGTCTGAAAGTGCCTGCTACTCTGGCCCGCAGGAGGAAGCGAGATCTGTGTGCCTGATGCTTAGAGCTTCCTACTTTTCTTTGAAAAAAAAAAACAAGAGCATGACCAGTATCTGACAGATTATCTTTCCTGCGGCAGAAGATGGGTTTAGGAGATGGGTAGGGATGGGGAGGTATTTCTTCAATGACTTCCGTTTCCCACTGCGTGTAAAGGTTACTTCCCTCCAGGTTACTTCCCTCCATCACCTCGCTAGATCCTGTCATGCACTTCCCACTTTCAATGAAAAGCAGAAACTGCCTTTCTGAATGAAACCACTTCTTTCTTTGCTGTGTTTGGGCAGCCAGGATCCCCTCCCCTGCTGTATGTCCTGCTGCAGCTCAGTTCAGCCCTGAAATACCTGCATCTCTGTTGGTGGCAATTGTGGCAGAAGGCCTTGGAGCTCTTTGTGCATTTTGCTACTGAAAGTGGGCTTTGTGCAGTTCACTGCACAGGAAAACAGGTTCACCTGGCAATGACATGCTGTGTGTAGTTTCCAAATCACAGAGTGAAAGGATAGAACCATCTCTCGTTTTTCTTGATAAATCCCACAAGCCCTCAAGCGTGCCTGAGGTCACATATTTGAAGCACACCCTGAGAGGTCTCCTTCTTGCCTCCAGGAGCTCAAGGAACCCCAGAGCCAACTGCAAGAACTCCTTCCCTCACACACAACCTGACATTAATACTACAGGCACGGAGGAGTCCCTCTCTCACCTGATATAGCTCCACAGTCACTAAGGGTGACAGTGTTTCTTACTACATTGGGCCAGCAATAAGTAATGGCACAGGTTTAAGAAGTTTTTACATGGTCCAGAGATGACCTGCAAAGTATTTGGAGGTGGAGGGATGATGGAATATTTGTCTTTCCCTCTTAACAAAATAGGTTCAAAAGACCACTTACAAAAAAATCCCACACTGATACAAATTTTCCCAGTTGCCATTTGAGTGCTACACCTGCACTGCCAGTGGGATAAGCAGAGGACAGAAATGAGGAGCTCTCTCTGATTCTGCTGTATCTGACTCAGGGAGAGAAGGCACCTTGACATACTTAAGGCCTGATTCTGCTCATTGTCACACTGCCCCACATCCAACAGCTGCAAAGGAATCCTTCTCTGTTTATCCTTATGCAATTAAAAGCAAGTCTCCAAATAGTTTGTGCAGATTTTCAGTTACAAACATTTGCTTGTGGGATAAATAAATGATTATCATTAAAGCTATATAGCAAAGAGAGCAGGTTTCACATTCCTCCTTTCTCCCCAAGAGCTCAGTGTCCACAGCAGAATACCATCTGGAGTAAGAATATGGAATTTTAACATACTTGGCCTTATCTTTGCTGTGCAGGACTGGAAAGCTTCATGTTTCTAAGCTAACACCCAGATCTTATTCTTCCTTGAGAATATACAACCATGCAGTTTGCCAGATAAGCTACTGCTTTTGCAGGTGATAATATGTGCACAAAGTGTGACAATGCACATTCAGATCTTCAGTTCCATTCACAGTTTATTATGATATTTTGAAGTGTAGGAATGGCTGTTCTGGATCAAACCAGAAGTTGAACACTCCAGTTTGCTGTCTGAATCTTAGCCCCTGTCACATTTAGAAGACAGAAGGGGGTACACTAGGTTTAAGGAACAGAGAGGTAATGTGCAGAATTACCCTTTTCTAATAAATTAGCTAATAACAGCTTTCTTAAGATCATCATATGTTATCATTGTCAGTATAAGCCTCCTTCATAAGGTTACAAGCCTTTAAAAATACTTTCTTTATGCTTTTGCCATCTATATTCCTTGACAGTGTTTTCCCCTGGTCAGTTCTGAACCCTGTGAAACTATTTTCTTTGCTTTGCTTGAAATTTAAGACCATGACTTGACAGACTAAGGCAGCAAAAGAAGAAGCAACAAAGAGAACTCACTAGAGAAGATACTGGCACTGATTGAACCAAACTGCGCAAGACAGAGAGGAGGTGCAAAGCTGGACAGGTGTATATCCAGGGGCTGACAGAGCAGACCTCCATTTGGAGCCCTTTAAATTAGAGAATTAATGGCTCAGCACTGTGGAGCTCAGGCAGGTAAGAGCTTTTTGCTGCAATAGGTATCTTAACCTGGAGCTTAATGCTCACTTTAAAGCACCATAAACCAGCACGGCAACCAGAAGAAGTAATCCTGTTGCTGCTCCACATAATGTATTTCTGCAGTTTATTCACCATGTCTTGGGGCCAGTGTCTGTGGCTTTACAATAAATCAGATCAGTCAAAATGATTTTTGGTTGCTGTTTCCTGGGAAGTTTTAAACCAGGTTACTGCCAAGACCCTGTTACCTGCAGAACTGAGAAAAACCTACTCTTGGTGATGGCTACAGGAAGGGCAGGGAAAGGCAGAGATGGTTTTTGAATGGCAGTGGTGGCTGCTGCTGGCTTACAGAGAGCCTGGAAGCACAGCACTTGACTCCTGGGCACCTTCTGCTTGGTAGTGTGCACTTTGACTTCAGAACAGCTCAGCCCAGCACTTGGGCCACCTCAGTGAGGCAAAGAGGCTGGATCTGTCAGCAGTGTGCTGGATGTACCCTGATGGACATGCTCCCAGCCTGACAGACACACACCCTGAGCAGAGCCACTTGCTGTTCGCTCACACTTGCTTTCTGTTGACAGAGCATTTTCTCAGATCTTAACAACAACGTTTTGAGCAGTTAATATACATATTAGGAAATAACTGCTCTTTATTGGCACTGAATAAACCTCGTTGCCTGGCTGAGACTCGGGAATGTAACATGTCATTTACAAAGCTGTCCCAAGAGTGCAGAGACAGATTACAAAAATATGGCTTGTATTCAGTTCATTTAAGTGAGTAAGATGACAGCACAAGGATTATGCATTGAATTTACATGCTGAATGGTCACACTTAGAAACCTGACAAATTGCTTTGGAAAATTAAATAGTATTTCCTTAGAGCAGAGACAGTGCCAAGTGCTCTCCCCAGGAAAAACAGAAGAGTAGAAGGGAAATTGCAAACACCATGATAACCTTATCTGCTTCAAATGAGTAGCACAGTTTTAAGAATGGTGGTTTACAGGTACATGAGGTGCAGTCCCACTGCAGGAAGTGAGCCAGCTCCCAGCTTCTAGATATTCAGAGTAAAGAGGCAAATAAATTCTTATTTAAATTTTATCAACCAATCTGGATTTGGCTTAATAAGCATGGTTACACAATTGTTCCTGTCCATTCAAAAACAAACCTCATGTGATAGCTGGCTTTTTTGATTCAGCCCATGCCCATTTAAAACAATGCCCCATGTGTTGACTCACACAGCTGAAATACTCTCTTACACACTCACTGCACGACCCGTGCTGGGCCTGCAGTAATTCAATCTACACCCTCTCAGTATGAAACACACGATGTGATGTTATCAGCCTGGAATAACACCAGTGACATCGTGTATCTAATCTCCACACATTTCTCATCAGAAAACAAAACCCAAGAATGTGCCCATCCCCACCAGGAAAACAAGCAAGGAATGCATGGAGACAGAGTACTCAGGGCCTCCATACTGATGATTGTTTCCAAGAAAAATCATTGCAACTTAAAAGCAAACGTTTACCACTGAGTCAGATGCTTG
The DNA here is from genome assembly GCA_013397095.1 of Sterrhoptilus dennistouni. Classification (NCBI taxonomy): domain Eukaryota; kingdom Metazoa; phylum Chordata; class Aves; order Passeriformes; family Zosteropidae; genus Sterrhoptilus; species Sterrhoptilus dennistouni. Next base: position 117,057 of record VWZU01017693.1, read on the forward strand.
GCTTAGCAAAGGTTTAGTCACAAGCCTTTGTTATTTTTTTTACAAAAAGACCAACTCTGATCTCATTCACAGTGGTTTGTACTCATGGAACTTCCTGGCTTGGTTTGAATTACTCCAGTCTGGATGGAAATGAGAACAGGGTCAGGATGAGGGAAAAGACTGATAGTTCAAACAAAGGGCTACTAAAATGACAGAAAATTATGTCAAGGATCTCCCTTGCTTTTGTTAATGTAGGTTAGTTAATAGAAGGGCTAAAAGGCTTCCCCATCTTGCACCGGAAGATCCCAATGCCTCCACGGTTCAGCTCTGATGCCTTCCTCCTGTTGCGTACAGAAAACCAAACGAATGAAAGTGAAGGTCTTTATTTGCAAGGCGCCCTCAAGAGCTGACATGACTGACAGTGCTTACAGAAAGGTGCCAACTCACGATTGGAGGGAATTTCCTCGGCAGGGCAGCTCGGGCAGGTGTGATGAGGAGCGTAGAGGGAGGTTGGATCTTGCTGGGGCAACAGCTCCCTCTAATGACAGCTGGGAGGCTCAGGGAAGGGGAGATCCTCGCTCAAGTGTTAGAAATCTGTCAGGAAGATCCAAAGGGAGAAGCCCTCCTCCTGGTAATCTGGCTCCCAGATGGAACTGACATCTCCATTTACTGGTCAGTCTTTACTGACAAGCAGCAATAAAGAGTATTTTGGCAGGAGGAACAGATTAGGGGTCGATCTGCTGTGGTGCACACATGCACCGTCTTTATTTACTGTGGCCCTGGCAGCTCTGGCTGACTTTTTTCATTTGTTGTTAGAAACAAACCCTTTACCAATATAGAGCAAATTAACCATGTGTGGGTACATTTATACCTGTGTAATGGAAGGAAAGTCAAGTTCTCCTGTGGTTGCACAGGGTGGCCACAACTGAGGTCAGAGAGGGTCATTTCTGACCAGGCTGTGCTGGTGTTTGACACAGCTGCCTAACATCATTCCAGATTTTTATTTCTCCCATTGGTCTCTGCCTGTTTGGGGCAAACTTACAGATCTGATCTCACATCTAGAAAAATCAGCAAGAGTTTTCCTGGTGGTCTCAGGGGGAGTGGGGCTGATAGTAGCTCTTGATTGACACAGCTGTAGAGAAAGCCCCACAGAACTCTATCACATGCACAGAAATTTCACTGATTTCTAGTCTTTGCCTCTCTTGTACCTTTGGGTTGATTACAAGACTCATTTTTCTAGAAGAGTTTTGAATTTTTTCCCTCTGGAGCTCTCAACTTCCTCAATAGCACTAGTTATCTATGCTAGTAAGGGCTGCATGGTGGGCAGCAATCACTTGGAAGATCTGGAATCAGCCCACACCTGTGCAGTGCTGTTAGGATTACTAAGTCAAGAAACTTCTCCTCTAAAATTGTGTCCTCAGTCAGACAGGAAAGAGAGTCATTTAGGAGCAGCCCACAGCAACAGCAGTCTTTAGGGTGATGCTGGAAGTAACCTGAGCTTGACTTGGACTATGCAGCATGGTGTGCACTGCTGCAGGGTGTGTGAGGTCCTTCACTCCAAACCAAAGTGAAACACAAATGCTGCAGCTCTGATCTGGCACCACGTCCACTCCCACCCTTTGGGTGCTGGCAATCCATACTCCATGTGTGGTGGAGACCATCCTCTCCTCCCAGCTAGACTTCTCCTGCAAACTGTCCAAAATAATGCAATATCCCACCTGCTCTGTTCCCTGAGCAACTGCCCCCTAATTTAAAGATTTAAGAAATCAAAAATTGTTCAAAAATAATCACATGAAGCCCATATGGCTGCTACCTTGGACCAAATCTAACTAATATATTTGGTTGAGGGAAGTGAATGGAGCTGTGTCATGGAGGTTTAGGTTGGAATTTAGGAAAAGATTCTTCACCCAGAGGGTGGTTGGGCAGTAGAATAGGCTCACCAGGGAAGTGATCACAGCATCAAACCTGACAGAGCTCAAGAAACATTTGGATAACTCTATCAGGCACATGATGTAATTTTATAAAGACCCAGAAGTGGGACTTTGATCATCCTTATGGGTCCCTTCCAACTCAGGATATTTTATGATTCTAACACGATTTTGAGAAAAGAGGTATTTAATTAAAATTATTAATTTGCCTAGGGAGACATTAATTGAAGAGGGGGAATGTTTTCGTGTAAGAAGTGTAGAAACTTCTGGTTGTTATTTAAGGACCCTTTTTTAATTTACTGTGTGTGAAAAGTTATTTTCTATCTTTGCAAAAATACACTTAACAAAAGAACACACAGATAATCTTTCTAATACACTTATCAGTCTGAAACCGAAAATCTAAAGGAGGTCATTGGCCTGATTTTCTGAAATTTAGTGCTAGGAAACTGCAGTGCATGATGTCCTGTCCATGCCTAAACAGGGTGTCCATATATTCCAGCTAGTTGATGAAATCAGCATTTAAGTGCTATAGCAGCTAAATACCAATTTGATTCACCAGGTTTCCAACGTCACATCTCCCCTCCTGGGGCTTGCCTCTAGAACCTGGGATGTGGGCATCAGCCTTGTATATAGTACTGCCTATCCCTACAGATCACAAAGGAGGGAAAGGGCTTTCAATAAATTGTGCAACAAAACCTGGAATATGCAAGGTTGGGCTACGTGATAAGAGTTCTTTCTGCTTTTAAAACTGATGGATCCCAGCAATGTGATCCCATCACTTGTGCAGTACACCTAATTGATTGCACGTTTGCCTTGCACACCATTCAGTAAATTAGACACAGCTGCCATAAGCATCACTGCAAAGAAGACTCCTGCAGGGAAGGCAGTAGAGTCAACATCTTCTGGCTGTCCCTAACAAATGGCACAACTCTCAGCAGGCACTTCCACAGAGGCAAGAGGGAAGTGAGAACAAACAATGAGCAGAGAATGTAAATACCAGGCAGTCAAAGTGTAAAAGGGAACTGCTTTCCACAAGCCATGTTTTGACTGGAGTCCTGGCAGGAAAGGCAATGTGTACCTTGAAGCAATCACATTATCACCAAGTGAAACCAAGAAAACAATCCACAACTATTACAGCTATTTTGAATCATTCATCTCAGCAATTCACCTCTCCTCTTTACAGGAGAAAATTTGTGGGGAAGTGACAGCCTTGTGAGGCTTCTCTTTGCCATTACTGATAGGATTTGCTGTATTCCATCAAACATATATTGTATTGAACAGATTTTTCATCCAAAAAAAAAAGACATGTGAAACTTCAGTGCACTTTGCATTCATCAGTATCATCCTTGGCAGGTTGAGAGCACTGAGCTCTGTACAGTGCTAAAGAGTCTCCCTCCCTCTCAAGTGAAGAGAACACCAAGTGAGTTTCTTAATCCATATGTGACCACCAAACCAAAATACCAATGTCCTGAACACAGCCTGGCACCAATATTCATGTTCTTCTCAGGAGCACAAGAAAGTATGTCATTTTCTACACATTTCAGTTTGAGTTTTCCGCTTTGTGTTGGGTGGTTCTTTCTGGAAATACCACCTTCCCAAACTGTCCTGTGGACCAGCTCTAAGTTTAATCCACCCAAGAGATGGCCTGGGACCCTGTCAGAAATAGTTCATGAACATCAGCATCCTTATAGTGCTTTTGTCTATGAGGAGACCCACACATTGTGCCTCCTGTGGGGTACCCAGAGCCATGAGCCTAGAAGGGGAAGCCACATCACCAGGGGCACAGCATCAGAGCATCCCAGTTAAGGGGAGGAGAGCAGGTCATCACAGCACTAGGGATGCCAAATACTCACAAATGGGTGAGCCATGAGATTTGGAAACTCAAGGTCTCAGGTTAGACATATCCAAAATAAAGAATATTAGGGCAAGAGTCAGGAAAGATTAACCTCTTTCTGGGCTCAGAAACCAGAGGGCCCAGCACTGTTGGCTGCCTGTCTTCACTGAAGTGAGACTGCTGCCCTCAGTGAGGCAGTGAGGGATGGAGCTGGTCCTCTGCAGTGATGAAACTCCTCACATTTATGAATACTTTTAACAGCCTAGCCCATCAATGCAAATCACTTGTCCAGCTTTACTGCAGACAAAATAAAATAGCTGTAGCAAGATAAGCATATCGTGGAAGGCTGGGATTTTCCAGCAGAGATGGCCAAGTCTCTGTTGGTGGCTATAGTCTCTGTTGGTGGCTATAGTCTCTGTTAAGCTCAACTCCACAGACAGGTGCCAAATGACCATAGCAGAGATTTTGGCAGTGGAACAGCAGTTGTAATAAATGGCTTTGTGAAGCCTTGCATGCATTTCATCCACAGTGCTACAGCTTGCCCTGCCCTTTCAAAGCACTCCAGAAGTGTGGGATTCTGCTTATCAGCACAATGAGCCAGCAAAAGCCCACCAGGAAAGTTCACCACCACTCTCAGGGGTGTGAAAGCAGCAGCTGCCTTGCCTGTAGCAAGGAGAAATCCCAAGTGTCTTTCCAGAAGTATCCCATTGCTTCAGCTCCCAAGCCACCAGCCCCAGGGGAAAGAACCACAGCATTTGGACGAGGCTCTTGGAGAGGAAGGTTGGCACAATAACTGCAGCCACAACTGCACACAATAGAACTATGGGTGGCTTTTTTCCTTCCAATTGCAAACTCGAGGGTTCCCAGACAGCCATCTCATCCTTTTCCAGCCTCCTGGGAAATCAGTGTTTTCAGAGAGACAATGGTCCTGGTGATTCACCCCCAGGCTCAGGCTCACCAAGGGACCTTAGAGAGGCTGCAGCACTTAGGGGGGTATCTGGCCTGTGCTGGGCTGACGTGTTGAAGAAACAGTCATGCTGCTTTGCCTCACTCATTGCTGCATTGGTCTCCCCTTTATCTGGCAACATTCAGATGTTTCCCATGCCAACATGTTGACTAAGCCAAATGGTTCCTTACATTAAAATCCTCTGGAAATGCACTTTGTAAGTCTTCAGATTCCAACAGATGTTTGGCTTGGGAGTCCTGAAACTGTCCGGTCCCAAAGCCAAAAAAGATGTGCAGGCCCAAACAGAATTTTACCCCAGACTTGTTGAAATGGCCAGTTGCTTCAAAATGCATAGAAAAGCAGGGAAGGGAGTAGTACTTAGACTTGTCACTATTTGACCACATGTTGCTCACTGTAGTATCGCCTACCTAAACTGAGTCATGCTGAAGAGTACAAAAATAATGTGGATTATTGTGTGAGTGAAGCTTGGTGCCCCCTCACCAATTTGTCCCTGGTGTTTTATACCTAATAACTCATATTTAACATCCCAAGCACACTCAACAGCTGAGTATTCACCTGGATTCCTGGTGACACCTTTGCATGCCTGGTGACACCTTTGCATGCCTGGTGACATCTTCAGCTGTCTACCTGCTCTCAGCCAGCACCCCGTGGATGCTGAGCCTCCACACAAGAACTCCCAGCACGATTTTATTGTGTTTTCTTTATTAATCTCCGCAGGAAGACAAAGGTCGTTCCTGTCCCTGGAAGCAGTTCATTAGCTGGCAACCCAAACTTCACAGAAAGAGGCAACATGACAGTGGTAATGAAAACAAGACAAAAACAAAAAACTGTGAACATTTTTATTACCACTGGAGCCATCACCATCCACAGAGTATATTCAGAACTGTCAGCAATTCCTCTCCTCATTTGGGACCCAGTCAAAACAAAGCTCCAAGTCAAATTTCTTGCCTGACCATTACATCAAATTTTAGTTTCATTCTCAGTCACGGCCTGACACTGATTACATTATGAAATTCATTAGGGAAGGGAAAATTACAGTTATTCCCTTGATGGAGCTGAGTGGTACTATTGCAGAATAGCCAGGAGCAACCAGGGAAAACATGCCCATTAGAGGCTGATGTAATCCCACCAGGATCACAGCCAAGCAGTCACAGGACAAAAGCAGTGATGGGAGGGATGCACTGACAGAGCACAGGGTAGCTTTTTACAAAGGAAGATGTTTTCCAAGGCCTGATCTTTTGGATCATATTGAGAAACAAATGTACATAAAGGTTCAAGGAAATGAAAAGGGAGAGACTAGCTATATTCCAAAGGTTTTCCTGTTGTAGTTATGTGTTATAATAAAAGAACCTGGTGGCATATTTTAGGGTCATTAGTGGTTTAATTAGGAAACATGTCATTTCACATCGCCCAGTTCCCATCTCACTGCCATTAAATGGCTCATTTCCTATCATTCTCACAGCAAAGGTAATGATACAAATGAATACAGGCTGCTCAGAAAGTGTTAAAAGGAAGAAAGCACCAATATCTTTTACCACAAACAATCTCCCACTTTAGCAGACACAAAAAATGAAAAATAAATTTAAAAAGTCTCAAGAGAAGCATTGTTTCATTTCCACAGAGAGGTTGTGATTGGGCACAGGTAGCTTTCCCAAGGCACTTGCATTCTTTGTGGGACTAATTTGAACAGTTTCCCACAGAATGGAGCCACCATGGTGGAAAGTTTGAAGCTGAGAGCTGAGGACCCCAAACCGGCAGCACAAAGGGGGTGCAAAGCCTGCACTGCTCCTGCCTGCTCTGGACAAGAGAAGAGTGTAATTCTCACAAACCACAACTGACAAGGTGCACTGGGAGATTGGAGGGAACTTGTTTCTTCTGTTAGTAACCACAGAAGTTTCTTGTGGTCAGTAGTTCTAAGAAGGGGAAGCTGGACAAGCTGTAGGTGCGGGAGATTCTTGCTGCCTCTGGGGTTACCCACCCAGCCAGAGCTCAACTGATTAGGAGGGTATCAGAGTTACATAATGGCATTTCTGGGATGTTTTACGGTAAATATCTGGGGGGCCTCTTTGAAGCAAGGGGTGGGGGTTGTGGATAGCAAAACCGCAAGAAATTGAATTAAAATGGGAGAGCAATTTAACAAATTTTTGTAATATGTAACATGCAACAAACCCCTATAATTGTAAAATTAAATATAGCAACTCAGCATTTAAAAGCCATTGAGTCTATTCGTGTGTTTAGACTTGGAGTTCTGCTTTTAAAATGCCTATAAATTTGTTTGTGATCCACAGTGATTCATCCCTCCTAACATCACACATCTGAAACATTGACATCTATCTGAGTTAAGCTCTGAGAGTTCTAGAAAGAGAAATTAAAAGCTCATTAAAAGAAATAGGCATTTTTAGGATGTTTTTAGAATGATATTTTAGATGTTTTCTTCAGAATGCATCAAACTTTTCTTTGGTCTGCAGTGACTACTGATAATGCATAGTTACCAGCCCACAGGTAGAGAGATGTGTACTAGATGCTTCTTTTGCCCACAGAAATCACATCCCAAATGTCCTAAAATATGTTTAATAACCCAGCATAATAATGGCAACTTTCAACATTATTGTAATGGGAACTAGTTCAGCTTCCTACAGAAAGTCTTTTCCAGGTTTTTGTCATTATAGGAGGCATCACCCACCTCCAAATTACTTGTGAAATGAATGCCTTGTGCAGGATGCATTCATCAAGAGCCAACAAATTCAGGTTTTATGAGGGCAATGTGTTAGAAGGCGTTGCTACCCCTTACAACAGCTCTCAGGTGGTTTTGCAGAGACAGTGGTTTCCTAGAAGCAACTTATCACAAAAATGACCATGAGGGATCATACTACCTGAAAACAGATCAGAGGAAAGTCAGCCTTCATACCCATTCTTGCCTCCTGACACCAAGTGGAACAATGATTTCAGCAATATACTTTTGACTGTTTAATAAAGAATCATTTCAAAAATACCCTTATTTCCAAGTGAGAACCAGCTCCATAAAGCAGTGCTAAAATTCCTCCAGTGTGGTTTTTCCCTCTTAAGTTTTTTAACTATAAGGAAATCCAAGTCTGCTTCTATATATTTCTCACAGCATTAAAATTGTATATGGATTTTAGATGGGAATATTCATTAAACACAATCAACTCACAGCAGCATGGGGGAAAAACCTTCCTTCATCATCTCACAGGATGTGGGAAAAATAACAGAAAAGCTGCTATTGTTTGGATGCTTTTTGTGATAATACTTTGAGAGACAAAACATTTCTCCTCCCAGCTCTAAAGCTATTGAAGGGATTTTCCTGACACACTCTAAAATGATTTATTGTAGGTCAGAGGGCAGTTGGAAGAAAAAAAGATCAATCACACAGGAAGATATAAGTTTTCCCCTTGATCTTTTTTCTTTTTCTTTTTCTTTTTCTTTT
>VWZU01017693.1:125222-145973 GCA_013397095.1 Sterrhoptilus dennistouni
TTTTTTTTTTTTTTTTTTTGGAGTGAACAGCTTGTAGGATTTTGAACTGTTTCAGGGCTCTAATTTCTTCAGTGATCATATAGTCTCCAGTTTGTTTATGGTTAAGCCATTTTTTTATCAGAAGATCTAAGTTCATGGTTCTGACCTCACAAAAGGAAAAATCTGCAGTTGTGCTGTAACAAATAGTCAGGTGAGATGTTGTGAATAAGATACTTTTACTGACTGGAAAAACTTCTCTGTGAGTGGAAAGAAAAATATAAACCAGTTTGCAGTACTCTGAAATACAGTCCAAAGGTGTTAAGGTTCCATAGATGTCCAACCAATTCATCATGAATAATGTTATCACAGCCTGGATTGTCCCAAGGGTTGCAGTAATGATTGGCCACTTTTCATGAGGAGCTGTGAAATGGTTTTTTTTTTTTGGCTCTGCATGCAAGACAGAGAAATCATTTAAGAGCAATAGACTGAGTAAAGCTGATTACATTCAGGTACAAAATCATTGCATTCATAATGCAAATGTTTTCCTTCTATCTAATATTAACAAAAGACATTGTCCTTTCATTTCTCAGGGAATTAGTCATGCATATCTTATTGCCTGTCAGGAGAACAGCATGGCTGATTCCTCAATAACAGTATTCAAAACAAATCCTTACCTGCTAATTCATGTTTATCATTCTAGCATACTGCAAGTATGAAGAAAGAAGGGATACAGTTCTGTGTTCATTGCAATAACCACAACATTTGGGATTGCTTTTATTAGCCAGACATTATTTGCATAGCTGTAGTGTCTACATGTCCCAGCAGGAGCAGAAATGCAGATGAGCTCTGCAAGAGAAAGAACCTCCTCCAAACTGTTCTGAAGCCAAGTCCACAGAAGATCTGTGGCACAAGGCATGTGTTACAGGAGCTGGGACAGGCAATGACCTACCCAGCCAGTGACAAACAGAACCAGACACATCAGGGGATGTGGCAAGTCCTAGCAGTCAGCCAGGTCTCATCTAGTGGTGTCGCTCCTGGCTGTGATTCCAATTCCCACTCTCTCTCCATGTTGGTGCAAACAGCTGGTGCTGTGCCCTTCCTGACTAAGCCCAGGTCTCAGGAAACAAAGATGAAGGTGTGCAAAGCAAGGTCTGAGTACTCTGATGTACAGGCAATTCTCTAGAGACGAGTGCTTGGCCAGCTTTATCATACATGCAAATCAAGAGGAATGAGCTTCAGCACAAGCCTGGACCTGACCTCAAACTCATCCCCTACATCCATAGAGAAGCTTCCTCAATTTTGGTCTGTACAATCTCAGGCTACCCAAGCCAGGAAAAAAAATCATCACTTTTATTCAGGTAACCTGATAGTAAATGCATAAACCTGGGTTATTTTAGATATTTTATGCACCCAGTTCCCAGGTTTAGGGACAGTGCCATGAAAGTCTCTCCTATTTTTGCCTCAGGTAATGTCCAGCACATAGTTGTCAGCTTGAGCAGCATAAGCCATGGAATGAAATCATAACTCACTAAAAGTACAAGCAAATAATAGAGAATTGTAATGAAAGCTGGAATTTTACCCAGAGGTTTCACTGATATTCATCCAGGAAGGGTACCCATGTCCCCTCTGGCAGAGTGGAGAGCATCCAAAGAGCCCAGAGTTCCAAAGTGGCACTTGGAATGCAAGTCCTAAGAGCTGTGGTGCCAAATCTAACTGCTTATAACATAGGCTTAGAACCTGAGCACATCTGCAAAGTAGATTTAGAGCTGACCAATAGCATCTAAGTCTTTTAGGGAGCAAATTGACAAACCCCAGCACAGACAGACCCCTGATTCAGGAGGTCAGATATCACCCTGAACCCCATTGATTGCTCTGGGACTGCCACAGAGATCTACTGCCAGCCACCTCAGATCCAGACACCTACACTCAGAACACCTGAATTTAAAAGACTTGAAAACCAGCCTTAAAATCTTCTCTCATTTGAGCTTTGATGAACAAAAACAATATCGAGAAAGGCAGAGCGAGCAAACAAGATCACATGAATGCTGGTTCCAAAAAATATAAAAATATTCCTTCCCTCCTTTCCCACTCTACAGAAAATAAAGAATTTTATATCACTAAATGTTAGGAAAGATTGAGCAATCAATTATTACTGTTCTTCATGTTTCTGTAATAAAAATGGAGAGGCATTAGTTTGCATTGTATCGTATAGCTACAACTCAGTTTATAGAAACTGCTCTTAGTGTCTAATTTTTTTTCACAGTAAGTCATAGTTGGCTTCAATTAATGTTTCTTAGTATGAGATATGGGGTTCTTTCTGCTGGAAAGTAGGTGAAAAAATAATTTATTCTCTCAGATTTTCAGTAATGACACAAATTAGGTAAAGACTCACCTTTTCCATCATCTTCTGTTCTCTTCTGAAAGCTGGTCCTGTCCTAAACCCCACCTCAGTTAATTACATGGTTTAGCAACTGTCCAGTCTGTCTGTTTATCAGTAACACAGGTTTGTGACCATTTAACCAGCCTTGCTGGTGGAATGGAGCTAATTCTTTCTGTTCCTTTTTTTTTTTTTCAGCATGTGAAGGAAAGCACCTGAGTCATTTGGTCACCCTGAGGTGACCCGCAGGTCACACTATCACAAGCCACCCTGGCCACCACAGTCAGCTGCAGCTCCCTGTCATCTGGGTCAAACTCCTCAGCTCCCAGGGGAGCTGAAACCGAAATCCTGAGCACAAATCCTTGAGCTAGAGGAAACTAAACTAAACATATTGCAGACAAACAAGAGCATTATATTCTAGGTAGGCTTATATTCAGCTATGACAATGTGAAATCATCAGAGAAGATATCTGTGTGGGGTTTTCTCTTCTATTATCCAGATGTGTAATTCAAAATGCATTAATTGCAGGTGTGGAAAAGCTATATCAAAGTTTGCCTACATCATCAGTGATCATAATCTCCTGAATGTGGTGGTGATGCTGCTCTTTCATTGCCTGGCTTTTAGAGTACAGACAGTCTGCTTTGAAAACACATCTATAGTGATCCACCCATTACACTTTTTGGATATTCTGTAAGATGAAAAACGAGAGAATTCATGAACATATTTGCACTATTGTGTTTCCCTAGCATTACAGAATCTGCACCAGGTAACCAGTGAGGAAATTCCCTGGGCTGGTCAATGGCAAAGGAGGAGAGCAGAGAGCCTGGTGAGGCACAGTCCAAGAGGAGCCCCTGCTGATCCCAGGAGGGATTGCAGTGAGCACTGAGAAAATGGTCAATATTTTACACCCTTCAGGCAGAGAAATTTCATTAATGTGAATTGAAAAGTGACAGGAAAAAAGAAAAAAAGGATCAAAAGCAGTTGGAGGATGAAAAACTAAAATGGATTCAGTCAAATGTGCTTTCAGTTGGTTTTCCCATGAGTATGTTTGAAATTGGGAATCTCTGACAAAGGTTTTGGCCAAGAGAAGATTTTTATTAGATATAATTATGAAAAACCCATGTGCTCTTGTGGTTTATCTTTATTCACATCTATTAGTCACCCAAAATAAATATCACTCATCAGACAGACAAGGTAGCTGAAAGATTGGCATGGATTTTTGATGAATTCATAGCAAATTAGTAAGACTAAACAAAACACCACTTGCATATAATTGCAGAATCATGATTTTGTGATTTTGTGAAAACATCACTTGCATATAATAATTTTATTTCCTTGTTGGTTGAATATTTCATATTTTCCTTTCCCCATGGCCCTTTCAAAAAGGAGGTCCAACTGTGTTTGCATTTCTAATGCCCAAGACCAAAAGTTGCCCAAGCTCAAGAAGGAAATGTGTGTCACAGGACAGAATAAAGCCTGGATTCCATAACACCAGGCCCAGCTCCCCCAGAGGACCACAGACAGTGTGTGATTCTTGTACCTGAGGAATGTACCTGTTCTATCCAGAGATTCTGCAGTGCCTCAGTGGTCTCCAAAGTGGTCTCCAAAGTGATCTCCAAGTGGAACCAATGGTATTCTACAGTCTCTCCTGCTTCCAACATGGGATTCACCATGGTTTACATACAGGTTTGCAATCCAAAGGCAGAGGACCTTATCTTCTTACATATGTACTTGCTATAGCCAGTTCCATCTTAACTTGATCCTTCAAACAAATCACATACATAATGATGTACATTGTTCCACTGTCTGGTGGTTAAAAGACTACACAGTACCTTCTAGAAGTGCAGTGGAGAGTTTGGGAAAAGACAGCAGGAGTCTGAATGATCAGTGAACCCAGAGATTGTACCAATATGTGTCATATATTTGCAGTATAAATATCTCTGCCATTCAGTGCAGTTCATCTTAACTCAAAATGATGGACAGCAAAAGGCATCAAAACCCATACACAGTATATGACAGAATGAAATTCAATCAGATACTTGTTTTGGGGCCTAAGAAGAATTAAGATTTACTAATAATCTGGGCAGGATTGGCACTAGCATTATGTATTCTGCCCAGACCCTGGACACCAAAAGCAGAGAAGATAATCCCATAATCACAGGCCCATTATGTGATTTTTGGGGCTGTCCTATGCAGGGCCAGGAGTTGGACTGTAATGATCCTTGTGGGTCCCTTCCAACTCAGACTGTTCTGGGACTCTGTGATTCTGTAATCTTACCTCTCTCATGCTTTCATTAATGCAAATCTATAGCATTCATCTCTCCTGTCACAAACAGTCACGGCCACTAAATTCTGGGGTGGAATTCACGTGTGCTTTGTGCTCAAAGCACCACTGTCAGAACAGAGGACCTTTGCAGCTGTGCCTGTGCACGCTCCCACTGAGATAAAATAAAAAGCTGAAGGTGCACATGGGAAGCACAGCACCCTTTTCCTCTTGTTGGAAGAAGGGTGTCTGTGGGAGGAGAATGCAAGTTGCAATCAGCCAGGATGCAGATTTGAAGTTCAGCTTCCTGTTTTGTGTTTTTTTCGGGGGGGGGTAAATGCCAGGACATCTTTCATAAACATAAATATTCGGCGTTCTTTTTTATCTCTGGTATGTTAGCTGGGAACTCCATCAGCTTTATGCTTTCTGTTCCAGTCAGTGCAGAATGTTCCTGCTAAATCACCAACCCCCTTCCAGAAGCTCCTGTGCTATTCCCTAGAGACCAGAGTCTTATCTCACTCAACTTAGATTTGTATCTCCTGGAGGTAGTGTGAGCACAAACACATAAAGCCAGTAGGTTTTTATAACACAAAACATTTGTTCCAAAATCTGTATGGTTTAAGTCCTGCCATCTAATTGACTGCATACTACTCCAAACAACTGCATTAAGAATTTTCTCTGCATGCAAGGACTACAGCTCTCTGCTTCAGCAGTGGTATTGTCTGCATCAAATACCAAAATTTTGCAATATTACTGGTTGTTTTTATAAGATTGGGATATACTGGAAAATTTTTCAGCAAAACATCTGGGAGCTCTATTTCAGGGAAGGAAAAATATCAAAATCAAATATATTTCCTTGTAATATTGTGTAAAACTGAACTCATTTTCCTGCAGTAAAAAAAAAAAAGGTTAAAGTTATAAACATTTTATTGTGGAAAAATTTTGAGGAAAAATCTTGAAACCTCACTAGAGAATTTTTCAAAATTATATACTGCACTACCACTGCTCACCTGTCACAATAGAGCAGAAAAGCTGAAAGCTATTGTCACTTTTTGTTCTGGATTTTTAAGCCACGAAGAGTAGTCAGCTTATCTTTAACTCAGTGGCACATATTCATGTAGCAATTCTTTTCAATTCTTTTTCTACTTTGTTATCACATTTGAAATCGAAGCCAATTTCAACCCTTCTTGGGAAGTGAAAGTTCCAAGTGTCACCTCATAGAGACGCCAGTCAAGTATGTCTGCCCAAACTTGTGTCCTCCAGCTTTCTGGACCATCATTGGAGAGGAAGATCAGCCTGGTTCCCATTCAATACCAGCCAGTCATGTACTCCTCCAGGAAAATCTTAGAATAATTTAGGTTTAAAAAGATGTCTAAGATGTCTAAGTCCAGCTGTACGCCCAACAGTGCCTAGTCCAGTACTGAACCATGTCCCTAAGCACCACATCTACCCATCAACCTCTCCAAGGATGGTGACTCAACCACTTCCCTGGGCAACCTGTTCCAATGCTTGATAACACTTTTGTTGAAGAGATTCTTTCTAATTTTCAATCAAAACCATTTTGGTGCAGCTTAGGACCATTTCCTCTTGTCTCTTTACTTGTTCCTTGAGAGAACAGACCAACCCAACCTGGCTACAGCCTCCTTTCATGCCGTTGTAGAGAGGGATAAGGTCTCCCCTGAGTTTTTTTTTTTTTTTTGTCCAGGCTAAACACCCCCAGCTCCCTCAGCTGCTCCTCATATGACCTATGTTCCAGACCCTTCCCCAGCTCAATTGTTCTTCTCTGGACACCCTTCAGCTCCTCAATGTCTTTCTTGAAGTGAGGAGCCAAAAGGTCTAGCCTTATAGTACAGGGTGACAATCACTGCCCTGGTCCTGGCCACACTATTGCTGACACAGACCAGATGCCATTGACCTTCTTGGCCACCTGGGCACACACTGGCTCGTGTTCAGCATCTGTTGACCAGCCCCCCCAGCACCTTTTCTGCTGAGCAGCTTTCCAGCCACTCTGCCCCCAGCTTGGAGCTCTCTAAGGCATTGTTGTGACACGAGAGCAGGACCTGACATTTAGCGTTGTTGATCCTCACACAAATGGCCTTGACCCTTTGATCCAGCCTGTCCAGATCCCTCTGCAGATCGTTCCTGCCCTCCAGAAAATCCCACCAACTTGCGACTGAGAGTGGTCAAAACTGAGCAAACTTACAGTGCTCTCAATCCTCCCTTCCCTTTGGGAGTTATTACCCTGGGCAATAACTGCAAAACTTCTGTCCTCCAGTCTCTTGGGCCACCACTGGAGAGGAATAGCAGCCTGGTTCCCCCTCTATCAGCCAACCATAACCTCCTCTGGGACAAGTAAGGTGGTAAGGCCCTTGTGTCAAAGTTATAGTTAGAGAGGTCTGCTAGAAAATTCTGTTATGGTAAGCAGAGGTTAAGGGCAAGATTATCAGGAAAAAGGTAAGAAAGAGAGGACAGTAATAAATTTGATTTACAGTTAATTTTGGAGGGCATCTGCCCCAGATAAGATCATGATTCAAAAAGCCACTGTCAGAACACAGAGCAAAGTTCCAAGGATGAGGGGATGAGATGCACAACACCAGGGCTCACTTCATTTGTCTGGAGCCTAGTGAGAAGTAAAAGTGACATTTTCATCTAGAAACTACTTTTCTTTACACTTTCCCTCACTGATACTGAATTACAATAACTCAACACTGACTAGAACAGGAATAGTCTTACCACATAGCTGTGTCAAAAAAGTTTTATGCTTCTAGTGATCCTAGAAAGATAGATATATATTTTAAAAACCCAACCCATATATATATATATATATATATATATATATATGGCAATTTTTAAAAGTTTGAATATGAAAACCAGAGCAAACTGTCTCACTAAGTCAGATCTGTGATGAGCATATAGGCCTGGGAGGGAGTAATCTCTAGAGATGTGTGCATACTCACATTACAACGAACCACAGTACAGCTGTTCTTTGTTCTTATTGAAGGATGAAGAAAGTATATTTATGGATAGAGGCAATTAATGTAAAACTCCAGCTGTTTAAAAGGAAAGCTGGAGTTGTCTTGCACATCCTGAGTATGTTATTCCTTATGAGGCAGCTGAACCTGGATGTCCTTATGCACAAGAGAGCCAACTTAAAGTCAGCCAGACAAATGTGAATTAAGGTCACCTAAACTCTGAATAAGAGCTTCTGTCCTGGCTTTTAGTTACAGTTGACAATTTCAATTCCATTTCATACCTTTCTTACACTTGGATTTGTCTCCCAATCTCCTGGTATCCTGTGGTCACTGTGGGGATAGGAAGAGGTCATTATCTTCAGTGAGTAAAATGCCATGGAATCACATTTATCTTTATCCTATCAGTACAAATTTAGAAATTCCCAGTGACAAGGAAACAGCTGTGGATTTATCCTCATGCATGCTAATGGTGACTCTTGCTCACTTCAGTTATTTACAAACAGCTTTGGTTTCCAGCCAGCTCTTAACACTTGAGTTTTTCTCATGACCTGCTACCTATTTATAGTATTATAAATGCATTATGCATGCATTAGATCTCAAAATGAATCTGAACTCCCACAACCTTTCACAGTGAGGATGTATCTCCCCTTAACCCTGCTGCACAGATATTGGGTTGAGATAATTTCCTTCTCTCCCTGTTCTGCCTTCATTGAGCAACATAAAGAAGTAAAACAGCTCTACAAACAACAAAACTATATCAGAGAACATTGAATTTCTAACAGCCCTCAGATGATTTTGCCCTAGAAAAGATACATGGTCCCTTAGCATTAGGGGACTGCAGCCAGGCCAGTAAAGGGGTGGCATTACTTCTATTCCCAGTTCAGCTCAGCATGAGGTAGGGCAATAAGGTGCCCAATTTATATCTTTGACTGCTAGACAGATAAAGCCTGGCACAGCTTTGATTACAGACATGTAGTCCAGATACTGTGATACAATCAGAGCATGTAACAGTCCAAGACAGGGATGTAGGATTAAGAGTCCAAATGTAAAGATCTGGAAAGGTGATGAAGTGTTGCAGGTGAATGTTCATTACTGACCTTTCAACAAGCATAGCATACCTTCCCCAAAGCCCTTTTTCTGTGAGAGAGGTGCCCTTTATGGTGGGCTGGAAGCACATATTAGCTGCTTTATATTTCTCATTCTAAAATCTATTTCAGGTGATCATATATTTTGCAAAACCTTAACTTCATGAACACAGGTTACATAATACTTTGGCTTATTTTTTTACATGAACCAATGAAAATCTGGAAAAGCTGATCAATACATTGCAATTACTGAGTAAGAAAATACACTGAAAATTAAAACAATTTAAATAAATAAAAAATATATTTAAAAAATAAATAACAACAATTTCACAATTTAAACAATTTAAATTTTTAACAATTAGAATTTAAATTAAAAAAAAATTAAAACCAAAACAAATTACCAAACAAAAAAGGTAACACGAGATAATCTTTGTTTTGGACATAGTAGATTTTTGCCATTTTATTTAGAAAATTCTGGGACCAAAATGGCAGTTTTGCTGAAATTGCTACATGGCAGCAAAGGTGGAGGCTGCTACAAATGAGTGTATCTAGAAACAGAAGGGAAAATAAAAGAGCAAAGAATGTGGCACACAGAAGGCCAAAACAGCTTTGACCCTGTCAATCAGCAGCAAGCAATTGGATCAAGCCTTGATGAAGACAAGCAAAGATACTGAAACAGGTGACTAAAAGCAGCCTTTCCATTGGAGAATCACAAGCCTTGTTTGATAATATGCATTTAAGTAAAGGTCGAACTAGTGGTGAGATTATAATCAAGACTGAAAAAAACTTTCAAGATAGAATGAAACTTTTGAGAGTAATATGTGACAAGATATATGAGAACTCAAAAAGAGGAGGGAAAGGACTTTTGAGGTTTTGAGAACAGAATTATGGTGATTGTATCAATTGTGTTGTTTGGAGAGTTTATGGACTCTAACTGGAGGCGAAAGTTGCAATGGAGAGAATAAGATTGCACAAAATGTTCTGACTTTGATTTGGAAAAGCCAATTACACCATAAGTAAGGAAGCATAAGCTCTGAAGGAAAACAGGTCATATTCAGATGGTTGGGTTCTTCAAAGGAGCAACTGGAAGAAAATCAAAAGCTCAGAAAAAACAGAAGTGCAAAAAAAAACACTTGGAAGAAGGATCTTATCAAACTGCAGAAAAACTGGAAGAAAACACAAACCAAATTTGCATCTAGCCTTTGTAAAGAGCTGCTCTATTTTGTAACAAGCATAGTAATTTGCAAAGTCCTGCCATAAAAACAGAATTTACACAAGTGGGTGTAAACTATATTACCTCTACACAAGCAAGCCTATTTTTTTATTGGAAAGATTTAAGCAAGACTTAAGACCTACATGGAGCAGATTTTACCTTGCACACTAGCAGATCCTTTATTAATTTCAACTGGGTGCACAGGTCAGGATGACACCTGATTTACAACACAGAGTGTGAAGACAGAATCAGTAACAGCAATGCTCAGCTCATACAGGGACACATCACTCCTGAAGGGGTGGCACATTAGGACATTCCTCTGGCTGGAGAAGTGGCACTGCCCAGGGGGTTCCAGGAAGTGCACTTTCCAAAAAGATATCTTTGATTTGAATGGAACCTTTACTTTATAAATTAAGAACACTCAACTCTGTAAGGAAAGTGGAAGAAGCAATATTTACACACAACCAGCTCCTGCCCATGGCCTCTGCTCTTCCTGGAGGTTGTTGTTTCCAGTCAGCATGAGCACTGCTGAGTGGCAGCAAATACTGTCCAGTGTGCACTGTCCTTCTGCTCTCTAGGGAGCTTTTTCCATTCATTTCTGAGCCCTAACCAAACTCATCACAGTCTCAGCACATGTTGCAAACTCCCAGGGTTCATCTGCACCCTGAGTAATGCCACAGCCTCTCTATCCATTAATTCCATGGGTTGCTCCCATGGGGAGGCGAAGGAAAGTGTCCAGGGTTGGGAACAATATTCAGCCAATCTTCTGAGTGGATCATAAGCATGTGATCTGTGAAAACCAGAAGAGAACGAACCCTTCTGTCATGAGAACACAAAGTTGAGATAGAAAAAAATTTTTAGAAGATGAGGTTTGCAATGACTACATCAGAAGGCCCCCCTGAGGCACAGTAAACTGGGAGGGCACAGATCAAAGAGGAATGCAGGGAAATAGGAAAAAATAAAGCAAAACATAAAAGAGTGGTAAGGAGGAGGGAAAAGTGATTAAATATGGAAATTACAAAAGAAAGCTCAAAATACCCAGGATGTAGAGAAATGTTATACACAGAAAAATATTGACTAATATGATCTGAGTAATGTCGTAAAGGAAAGGCCATTTAAAATGGCCAGAATAGACAAACAGAAGCAGCACAGAATGACAATTCAAAAGCTTTAAACAAATTAGCCAAGATGAATATCAATTCATTTGGCTGTGTTGAAGAAAAAAATCTAGATCATCATCCCTTTTTACCCATAAAGAGCATTATTATAGAATATAACCCCAAACATGACACCTCACATGTAAAACCTTTCTTTGTGAGCCACAGCATACCATCTTGCAGCAGTAATGGCTCACAGGCCACAAATGCCATGGCTGTGTTTTGAAAAAAAGTTTGATTTAAAAAGAGCATTATTTCAGCTCTAGGATAGTTATATTTTATTGCTACTATAAAAAGAAACTGTTAAAGGGCACTTAAAAGAGATGAGGAATCAGACCTGGAACACAGCAATACCCTCTGAACAGGATTGCCACCTGCAGAGAACACTTCTGCCCAGACCAGCAAGTTATTTTAGGTGCTAATGCTAAAAAGTGGAGCATTTTCACCAATAAGAGTGAAGCAGAAAATCTATCATGATCTTGGATAAGATGAATGTAATGGGTCTGCAGGACACTGGACTGGTGTATTGCATCAGAGGACAATAGCCTCTTGTGAAGTTGTCTCCCTCCCACAAGGTAATTACTGATGAAAGACAGATCCACAGTTTCCACAACAAAAGGAAGATGAAAAAAAACAAAAAGAGTCTGAAGTCTTGATATCAAAACCAAAAACCAACAGGAGTGAGAGATAAAGCAGGAGAAGGCTCAAAGCTGAGTAAAGCAGAGCTAAAACTCACAAGGTGCTTTAAACATCCACAGCACAGAGATGGCGAGCTCAGAGACTGGTTGAAACCTGGTGATGCCTTGTTAGAAATCTCTTATTTGCCTCTGAGTAGGAATGAGTTGTTGGAGTAATTAGTCCTTTAGGAAGCTTGAGATAAAATAGAATGTACTCCTCCTGTCCTGTGTGAGCTGAAAGCAGTGGTCAAGGGAGCCAGGGCTGACAGCAGTGGCTTCAGCAGCACACAAAGATCCCCCGTTCTTCCTTCCAAGCTCTTTCCTACAATGCCAGTACTTCTGATGTGATTGCATCAAAGAATCATTACAGTTCTACACTCCAGCCCCAAATTTTTCCTGTTTCTGTCTTAAACCCAGCTCTCCTCCATGGCCTGAGCCTCCTGTTTTTCAAATCTCCTCATTTCTCTGTTCTCCACAAACATCCTGGACACTTACAGGCCACATGTTCCATTTTCCTCAAGACTGTAGGGGAGATGGGGCCACACTGATTCTGTGGATTAACTTGGCAGGGTTTATACACTGAATTTAAAGTGTTTGGTTGATCCAATGGCAAGTTCAGATTCCTAATGATGTTATAATCTAAAAATGCACTGTGCTCCAACTTGGAGATAGAGAGGAATATTTAGATTAAAAAGTTCATAAGTGCAGGATGAAATGAAGGCCACACACCCAGCCACTTTCTGCGATTTTTCTAGGTCTTTCAAACCCATTATTCCATACTCAGCCTGCTTCTCCCAAGTTCAGAGCAAAGGACAAAACAGTTTTAATTCTCCACTGTGACTAGAGGTGCAGGGAGCCATACTCTGAGCATGGACAACGAGAAATCATGACCTGTATTAAAAGCTATTGAATCTCTCTGCCACCAAAAATAAGAGTGATAGCTTAACTCTTTTGGCATTAGTGAGCAAATATTTCCTTTAGCATAGTATTTGACTTCTAGCATGATAGAAAAATGCTTGGAAAATGAGTGGTGCTGCACTGGGGAGTTGGTTTGTGTGAGTCTGGCAAGATGAGCCTCACACTGACCATTCTGAACTGAACTGCCCAGTGTGAAGTGATCTGCATGGGAGCCCCAGGAAGAGCAGGAGTCTGCTATCACATCATTAAAGACGACTTGTTGATATGAAGAGATCAAGCTGGAGCTGCCTGGACATTTTATCTTCTTTATCTCCTAATTTGGAAGTACTTAAATTCGCCACCATTGCAGATTTCTTTTAATACTTATGAAAGGGACTTTTACAAAGGTGTTGACAAATATTACAAGCAACAATTCTGAATTACTGTGCCTAAGGTGCTCGTTTGTCAAAGCTGATGGCAAATATCTGCCTCTTTGTCCTAAGAGGGTCCCAGGAACAGAGACATGGCAGCAGCAGAGAAGCGCAGGCATGGCCTCTGTGAGGTGCTGAGAAACTGTTCCTGGGAGCTTTGCAGTAACAGCTGCAGGGGGCTGTGTGGGACATCAGGTTTATTGAAAGGAGGGATATTGCTCCTGAAAATGGAAGGGGAAGGAGAGGAATGGATGTCATGTCCTCAGCCTGCTCAGCTCCTTCCAGGAAGGAAAATCAAAGGTTAAGTCTAACTTCCAATTAAACTTATCATGGAGGGGAAGATTTGGCATTTTATGTGGTTCTCTAAAGTTATAATAGAGCCATTTAAGAGATACTTTTAATTTACTTATACGTAATTGAAAATGGATTAAGAAATATTATTCACCTGTGACACTGACTACACTCCACCTGGCCACATCAGTTAAATGATTTCAGCTTTTCCTAGATTTTGGATTGCCTTAAAAACTAAAGAGCTCAAAGGTCACAAGGGATCACTAAACATTAGTTTAGTGAGGTGACAAACACTTTTTGTCTAAATGGAGATTAATCTGAGTAAGAAAGATTCATGGACACATGAGAGAGAGCAGACCTGTGATATATATCACAGGCTCAAGTATCAGCTGAGAAAGGGTTAAGAGTATAAAACATGAGGTTACAATGGAGTAAAGCAAAATAAGGATGTCTGATAAGCCAAAGCAGCAGCTTTTCTGTGAATGTGTCTACCAAAGATTGGAATCATCATGGTTTTGAAATTTGTTTTCACCTGTGATAAGGTAGGTGCAACATACAGAACTGGCAATAATCTACATCGCCTTTGGAAAGGTGTAAGAGATGAGTGTAAACGATTACCAGGAATCAGGGTGTACTGAGAGAGGCATTGACCAGCTTCCAACACTAGAAATAGCTCTTTTTTCTTGGTATTTAATAACTTCCCAGAGGGGCACACCACACTCATTTCTAGTCCTAGGAAAAAAAATTAAAGTTACGATATTATTATGTATCAAAAAGCTATTTTGCATCATTTATTATTTATCTGCTGAGGCTTTGAGAGCACTTGAGTTTCATCCATGCATGCAGAAAAAGATAAAACCCAGTCCCAAGAAATTTATTAGCTAAAATATTTGCTATAACTAAACTCGAGTCAGATTTACTTAACAGATTTCTAAATAGATTTAAATGGTGCAAACCTTTCTGCAGACAATGTAAACTTAGCTTAGATGTTACTTACAGAAATCTAATATCTATAATTAGTGACTGGAATTAAGTAAACTGAAGTGAGTCTCTCAAGTTTAAGATGTTTATTTTGTGGGTTGTGTGTCTGGAATGTGTAAGTGAATTGCAAACAAAAATTTTCAAACACATCATTTCTGTAAAAAAATCACTTTAAAAAAAAGTGTTCTTTTATGTCTAGAAAACTTCTCATAAAACATAAACCAGCTTTTAGCTATCGTTTTGCTGCCTGACTTTATACTTAGCACCAGCTGCCTAGGTTTTATCAGGTGTTAATAAATCTGCCCATACTATTTTTAAATAATTTGTCAGAGAAATTCTTTCTCATTCCTGCCACAAAGTTTGAATCTGTCTGGGAAGTACTTGGCTGCTATACAGTCAGGTCCTGTAGAAAACCCCTTGATAAAGATAGCTGATTGTGTGGCAACCAAAAATAGTTTCTGCCTGTATTAAGGACACACGCTGTATGGAAAATCTGACAGCGAAGAGGTGCTTAACACCTGTGCTTGGTGCTAATCAGGGCCAAGCCAAAAGTAGCTTGGAGCCTGACAGCCTCGCTGCCCCTCCTTGCCCTTCCTCATGCACAAATTTAGGTATAGCTGAACTTCTGTGGGCAAGGGGGATGGGCTAGACAGCTCCCACTAAGTCCCTTCAGGCCCTGATTTCTATTGCTTTACATTGAGAAGGTGAACCTTCTTAAATAGGAGCAGAGATGGTCAATTGAACAAGCCACACGGGGGTGTAGCTTAGTGCAATGACAACCTCTGCTGCAGTGGGGACAAACTCTGGCCAATATGGTTGAAACTTACCTCTGATTCTTGAAATGAGCAAATGAGATTTAGGAATCTTTCTCAAAAGTTACTGCTGCTCTCTGTGGTAGCTCAGAAAAATTCATCATGAGTAGTGGTGCTTTCCTTCAATAGATCTTCTGCATGCATTTTTGCTGAGGCATTTGAGTCAAAGGACTTTATACCACATCAAGTTCAAAGTAGGAGGCTCTGGCAGTGGGTGGGTGAAAAATACACTAGAACACAGATCTGTGAACAAGCATACCTGCATTTAGTCTAACCTTAGTCTGCCTCTTAAGGCAGAAGTTTGTAGTCCTAGGTCAGAGGCTGTAAAAGCAGTTTAATACAGGTCTTTCCATTAGACAACCAACAAAGTGCTTAGTTGACAATTATACCATTAAAACCCCACCATTATCAAATGGAGCAGCCACAACTTAGAATTAAATATGCAAAAAGGGATGATAAATGTATAATTTGGAAATGCAGGGTTCAGAAAGGCCTTGCAGAGACATGATCTTCACCTTCTCTCTTTCAGTGTCTCTGTGAATGCTCCTTTCCATCTGCAATAGGAGGCAGTCACTGCACCAAGCCCAGAGGCTGCTGTTTAACCTGGACCTGCCCAGTGCCCAGCCTGGGGCTCCCTGACCAAAGTTATCCCAGCCTCTGGGCTGCACAGTCTCTCACTCTCACTTCCTGCCCTTCTCAGACCTTCCACTTCTAGTGAAGTATCCAAATTCAACTTGCACTGCTCTAGCCGCAAATATCCCCTGGGCATGCTTGGCAGGATGCTCTTCTCAGAGGTGAGGGAAGTGGGTTCAGATAGCCCAGGGTGCACGACTGGTTGTGAGCCACAGCCCAAAGATCTCATGTGAATTACGTGGGAGAGAGGCAGCTCAATAGCCAACCCCTGTGCAAACCACAATCCTGTGTGTGTTCATAGCATGTTTTATCTATTTATCTCAAAAACCTTGCTTACGGCAGTGGAAATGGATATCACTCTCACTCCCAGCTTTAGCAAGGACCCAGTGAAGGCTTCAGGGCATTTATGGACTGAATTGCAACTTATACAAGTGTAAAAAATGTCATTCTTGGCATCAATGGCTTCCTACTGAAAAAGGAATATTGCAGGTAACGTGAGCATCCAACAGACATGCAGCAATGGCCAAACAAATGAGCATCTCCCCTGGGCTCACACTATCTGCCTCTGCATTTTTCACACTCAGGACATGATCTTGCTTCTATTAAGAAAGATGGAAACACTCCAAATGCTTTTGGTGGGAGCAAATGTCTGCCTCTATACACTCCAGACTCCTGGGGTGTATATATTGTAGAATGTATTCAAGCTACATGCCTGTATGTCTTTCTTATGCAGTTTCAGTTTTTATAAACTTCTGGAGTTTGAAGCTTTGTCAGCAATGACAATGACAAGTTTCATTCCAACTGGTACTTTCCCAGGGAAAGTTCTTATTCCAAAGAAATGTTATTTCCCAATGAAAATCTGCTCTGCTGAAGCTTTTTTCCCTAGTTCTGTCCTTTGGGCTAATTGAAAGGCTCATCTTGCTTTCAGATGCCCTGCACACTCAGGAAATACTGGATCAAGACCTCTGATACTGGAGTGATTACATGCTTCTTCAGTCCATCTTCTGCAAAAGTTTAAATGCACCATTGGAGGTCCTCATTCCAGATGGAGAGGGAGGACAAATTGTGCCTGGTCATTTGTTCCTGCTCTTCCTTCACAGATAGTAGAAGCTGAGGCTTCCAGATGCTTTTCTGTTTGTTTTTTGGGACAGAAGTCAGCAACTTTTGGAGCACACAGTACTCAGCCCTGCAAGCATTGTCAGGATAAAAAGCAAGCACCTGGAAGGTAGCCTTCAAAGTTCAATAGAAATTCAAATGGCTTCTTCTAGATTTGCATATTCTCGATTTGGGCTGCTTCTGCTCATGCTATGCACTCCTCCATTAATTTCACATCTTTGGATACTAATAGAGAGCATGTGTTCCCCATTTAGTTTTTCCTTGATACTTGTTGGCATCACCTCTGTGGCAATGTAGAAGGAAAGCAGCTGTTTTGAGAGAAAATGCTTGTTTGCAAAACAAATTTTTATTTATATTTGTATGTGAAAACAGTCAAAACCCTTATATTCTTTTTGGAGATAGACAGGTCTGCAGGAAGAATATCCTTTGTGACCATTTAAGTTACAAAGCAAGGGTCATGTTTTCATGGAGCTTCGATAATAAAAATGAAGTAGAAGAACATGTTTTAAAGTGTGCTTACAGTCTTAAAACTGCCTGTGTGTTCCATGTGTATAGAACCAATTGGTACCTGCAATGATTCTGGAATCTTAAAAATGAAAGAAAAACATGCTTTCAAATAAATTCCCTTGTCCATAACTGAAAAGTGTTAGTGAGCTAACATTTCCATTTCAGTCACTGGTTTGCAAAATTTTGATTGGCACCTGTAAATCCATAGGGAATAAGCCTGCCTGGGGACCTTCAAAGTGTGAGGACCAGGAACCCAGGGAGAAAGCAAGATGTACTAAGTAACCACTTGTAAATTTCACCCAGTAGAAAGACATTTTGGAGACATACATATGCTGAAATTGAGTGAAGTAGATGATGAAAGACCACACATCTGGGAACAAATAAAATGGAAAAAAGACCCACAGCCACCATCACCAAGTACGAAATCAAACAGAAAGAATTCAGAGTAGTTTTGCTGTTCTTCTTCTCAGTGGTTACGAGAATACATCGTTGAACTGATGATTAAATTACTGATGATTAGAAGGTTTTGCCACATCTTTTAATGGAAGATGATACTGATCTGGGATATTTTTAGAAGGAAATCCTGTCCCAGGAGTTGCAGGTGTTCTTTTGTTTCCTACAATTTAACCAAAAATTACAACACCCTTTTGCATCAGTGTCAGAGGAGAGTGGTGCTGGTAGAAATACAAAGGAAGCACCAAACACACAGGCACCTTCCTTCCTGTGACTGGAAAACACTCTGGAATTGCCACGGCTTTAGCTCCTGCAGAAAGCCAATGGGACTGATACCAGAGCTCTCTGTAGAAGACACAGGCAAGGGGGAGATCCACGAATTAGTATCACCTCAACCTTCCCTGTGCTTTCGTCTTTACCAATATTTCCTGATGCCAAGCCAAGGGGGTGGTGGTGGTGAAGGGGTGGGAAGTGGGGGGTCTTTTCAGGGGACAGCAAGTTCTTAATTCAGTTAACGATTGCAGGAAGTGGTTTGTCAGTTTGCAGGGAGTCCCTGCTCGAAGCCAGTGCCCTTCTCAGAAATTAACTTGCAGTTCTCTAAAGATAGATTGCGCAAAACACCAGGGGGCCCTCGGGAACCTGCAGCCACAATTCCCCAGAGAAGGAGCTCCAGGGAAGCGGCGAAGTGCCCCCCTTCCTGGAGCTGCTCTGTGGACTAAACCAACACTCACTGGAGCGGGTCTCTTATGCAAGTTCTCAGGTTTCATATCCGCAGCGACCAAGTTTTGTTAAAAATATGACAGCTGCTCCTGTCATTTTCTTTCCATGTAATTTTAACCGTTGCCTCAAACTGCACATGCATTTTCTGCCTTTCAGCAATGGCAAAGGAGGTTTGCATTGAGCAAAGGACTTAGGAGGAGTTGCCAGCTTTGGCACTGAAGGAAAGAATCCCCTTGACACACCTCATGGAATGCATAAAATACTTCAAAAACTACAGCCAGTGAGGGATATCCAGGGTGATGTTCAGAGCAGTCTATTCAAAGCCATGTGACAAAGTAGGGTTTGGTTGGGTGTAATTGCAACAAAGCAGGATATTTATGGACTTCAAGAATAACTTCCACGTTGCCTTGAGCAATAGTGAGGATCTGATCAATGTAACTATAGAGCATCAAGATGCCTCATCCCCATTCCCAGGAGCCATACAATGATTCCTTTCACCAGAGCCTCTAACATGTCCTGTGAGAGCATTTTATCCAGCCTTAAAAAGTCACTTCCGATAATCCATCTGAATGGCCACATTTTGCACTGCTGCAAATCTACATTATCTGCACTGATGTCAACAGATTGATTCAGAATTTAGAATCCTTGCATCTGGAGAACAGAACCTTTGCATTACTTTCAACATAAAGCTTCCTCAGTTAATTTATACTCCCTTTGATAACCAGAACTGGCACAACAGTAAAAAGGAGTGCTCCATAGAACCCAGTCTCCCACCCATGGCAGAAGTAACTACTTCAAGAGAAGGCAACTTAGAGCAGCTCCATCCTGGCCACACATCATGCAACACAACATTGTTATTGGGAGCATTATGGTTCAGTTTCCATCTCAGTTCTCACCTCAGCAAGAATATATCTGTCCTACATCCAGAGAGCAGGAGGCTGGGTGTCCCTTCCTCAGTAGTATCTTTTTTTGTTTGGTTTTTCAGTCTTTGGGATTTTTGTTTTTACCAATAATGCATTAAATACTAAACAGTAGAGAGAGATGGGCCTATTTTCAGGTGTTTTAGACAGAAAGTCACAAAGCATGGCAGTAGCCCTTTCTCACAGACCTCAAACCAGGGCTTGTTTGGTCTTACCTCCCATGGCAACAGCCCTGTGAGCATTCCCCTTTTCCTACCAACCTGCTAAGGATGGTAGAGAAGCAGAGGCAGTAACCTACATGCTTTATACAGCAAAGAAATAGAGAATGTGCAGAAAAAGACGTCAAAAAGGCATGCTACAGAAATCAATTAACTTTGGAGTGGATGTTTCAGAACAGGTGATGATAATTAAGTCAGGGTTCAACAGCTTTACTAAAACAGCTTTTTTCCATGGGAAACAGATATCACCATGCCCTCTCCTGGTCTGTGGTACCTCTATAGCTCATCTGCAAAGGTTGCTCATTTCATATCTCTCTTCCTGAAACTTTTACCCTTAGCTTTAAGTGCCCTTCCCATTTGAAGATGCTTTCCTCTGCCTCTGCTTGTTTCCTCGTCAACCAGTCACACTGGCAAAGAAACCTTTTAGGGACCTGCAGAAGACAACTGCTGTGGTGAAAAAAACTGGAAGAAGGGACTAACATTTCAGTTGCTTCCCAGCACCAGGTACCTCTTGTGTCAAGATTGGTCTCCCCAGCTGCATCTCCTAGCAAGGAGCTTGTTCCAGCCTGGGGATATCTGGTGGTTGGGAATGGTGCTGGCATACACAGGACCCCAAGCACACAGGCAGTTTGTTTGTGGTAGCAGCACATCACACTGGCACTGTGATCCCTTCCTCAAATGCTGCTGAAAGACTCTACACACGTGAGTAAATGCTCCACAGGCTCACCCAACAGCACATGATGCAGCTGGCAGACATGGCCTTGAATGATTTGTTACCAAAGCCTCCCCATGTACCTCCTACATACTTTTAATTGAGAACATTAGCTTTCAGGAGAACTCATAAGATGGTCATGTGTTGTCCCACAGGGAACAGGAGTCTGCTGTGCCCCCCAGTGAATGAAACAGGCTCAGAAATGAGTAGGCTCTGTCCTTCCAGCTTCCCAGTCATGGCTCATTCTTGTGTTCTTCGTTTACGCTGAATTCCCACACTGGGGCCTCTTGTGTAATTTAGACTGAGATTTTCTCCCTTTTCTTTTCCCTCCCTCCCT